>VDFB02022232.1:0-19022 GCA_007258455.2 Sequoia sempervirens
ATCATCTTAGTATAGGTTTTTACACATGTTGGAAAACATAAATTACATAATAGTGAACATAAGTAATGGTGGAACTATTGCTATGGGTTCCTGCACCTAAAGACTGTGACAAGTTCACTATCAAGAAATAAATTCTATAACTAACCAATACTACTAACTTGATTAACTTGACTTACTCCAGAGGACAATTAATGGAAACAACTAAAGCATGAATACGGGACAAGATCTTATTCACAATTTCATTCACATTTACAACATGCAGAATTTGTTTAAGAAAAATACAACCATGAAAGTGACTACTATAACAACATAAATAAATGTGCAAAAGGTAAAGTGGGGAACAATTACATTGATTGTACCTTACTCAAGTGTTTGTCTCCATATGATAAACTCAAATCTAGCTCCTCAAATTAATTCAACATAATAGTAACCAGGAAGATCTTCATTGCATAACTCAAGATATCACAATCCAATAAGATTCTTCTTGAATATATTATTCATAAGAACATGATTGGAAAATAAAACATTGTCTGTGCAAGAATATAAACTAACTGAACATATCTATCTACTATATTTTCTATTTCAACAAACTAACTAACTCAACCACCAAGACATACATATAGGTGTGGGGGAGTATTATTAGAACAAGGACTCAAAAAAAAAATCTAATCATAAATAACCACTCCCTACATAATAGAGCATGATAAAGTTTGAGTAACTAAAAACACAATTGAAAAGGTAGAAGAATTTGAATAGGATTGTAACTCTACTACAATGGTAAAACTGAAACATGGAATGTGGAAACAGTCACATTGGATCCCCAATCGTGGAAAAATTCTTCTCCTCTAGTAGTCTTATTAAATGATGTGATGATTCACAATCATCCTGATAAATAGACACTTCCATTTCTTCAACTACTACATTCTTCTGACTTCCCCTACATCAATGTCTAAAACTCCCTTTGGCTGCGAGTTACGCCTCCTAGTTGTTGCAGGCTACAGTCTGCTTGCTTTGTCTCCTTGGCTACAAAGAGTTAGTTCACATAACATCTACACAATACTAATAACCATAGTTTAAACACAAATATTCATTACATTTCATATATATTCACATATTAATGATGCAATAAATATCATATCATAATCATATTTCCATAGACTTAAAACTAGGTTGAAGTTTGCATGATGATCATAAAAGATGGTAAATTTTTATGAATATGTAGGAAATAAGTATTTGGAGATGTCTAAAATAATGTAATAAAACAACAAAAAACTAACTAATAATAGACCTCATCATCCCCTAACTAAACATTTGCTTGTCCTCAAGCAAAGCGATTTGAAGAAGTTGGAGGTTATACTACAAGGTCATCTTCATGAGGTCTGTGACCACATCCAATCCTTTTAGATACCTCAAATAAAAACCTCCATAGCATGAAAGTCTTTCCCACCTGACATTCTCAACTTCCACCCTCTCTTCAATCTTTTCTCCTGTCCAATGTGGCACTAGTTAGAGAAGTATAGGTGGAGAGAAGGTAAGAGGTACCCATTCAAGTGCCTTGTCTTTTGCAATGTCCATGTACCTGTGGGTCCTTTCAAGCATAGCTACTAAGTTATATATAGAGTGGGGTTCCTTTTTCTGCAACTCAGGGGTCAAATTGTGGTGCAGGAGCACCCATGGGTCTAAGGGACCTAGAATCATTTGTTATGTTTTGTTTTCTTTTTCTAATGTTGGAATAAGGTCTCATGGACCATTTCATTGCTTTGTAATAGGTATCCTAGGGATTTGGTGGAGTTTTGGTCTTGATGACCAACTTTTTGTACAAACAAGGTCTCCATCCTCCTTTGTAAGTCTAGTGCATTTTGGAAAATTAATAAATAAGGATGCCTTGATGGAACTAGACACTTGAGGGGAGTCACCTTGATCATTTGAGTTTGATTGGATGCCTTTCACATATTTGGGAAGCATCTTTGTAGGCAAGTTGGTGAAAATTGTCTAAATTGCCTTAATTAAGCATTAAAGAGTAAAACTGAAGTCTAATTATGTTTCCAACAGCCAACTGATTCAAATGGAATTTGGAGGACATTGGAGGGAGTTATTAGGCTTCAAATATGTCTCTCTTTGTTGAGGAAATGTTGTTGAACAAGTTTGGAAAAAGTTTATAAGAAGAAATTGTTGTTTTTCTGTGTTTTTCATAAAGAAATTATTGATCCCGTACATTCTACAGACTTTATGTGTTGTCCCATGCTCTAAGAATATAATGGTTGGATAGATAATTGAATAAAATTTCTTTTTGGCATTGGAATGGTGTGATTTCATGGAGAATTGAGTGAGTTATCCCTATTTTACTACCGGGTGGTCTCAAACCCCATGTTTTTCATATAGAATTTGCTGATCACATGCTTGGTATGATCTGTAAGTTTTGTTTTATGATAAAATCCTATAATGGTTGGAAATATTATTGAATAATATTTCTTTTGGTGCTGGAGTGGTGAGTTTTTATTGAGTATTAAGGGAGATATCTTAATTTTACTCCAGGTGGTCTGAAAACCCTTAAAATTAGGGTTTTGGGTGAAAAATACATATTTCTTCCATTCCCATGTTGTAAAATTGTTAAATCTCAGTGGGATGGAAGATATAAGGGTGTACCATCATGTGCTCATGGTCTTGGAGAATGGAAAGCTCATTGGAGGAAGTGGTGTAAGATTTGTGGCTTGACATCTCTATGTGGCAAGCCTAATTGATAAGCAAAAAAGTGAGTTTTTTCTTGATTTTGGAGAATCTGCTTAAGAGGAACTTAGGTATGATGTTGACAGGTGTAAATAACCTATAGGAGTATAAATTATGGCTTTGGGGTGCACGGGTGAGCCTAGGTAGTTAAGACCCAGGTGTAGGTCTTTGGATTAGGCCTCTTGGAGGAGCAATAGAGTAGGCCATTGTGGATTATGCTTTAATAGTCAAGAAGAGTGGGTTTAAGGCTTTGTAGGAGTCCATGTTGGGAGCCAAATATCAGTGGTTTGGTGTCATAACAATCCTCCATGTGGATTTCAAAGTGACATTCCTACCGAGTGAAGTTAAAAGCCTTCAAGGTGTGAGAGGCCTAAGTCATTGGAAGGAAGAATAATTGTTGTTCCCTAGGTGCAAGGTGGGTTGTTGAACCTTGATTTGGTCTATGTACACATGTTTCAAGTGTTTCTAAATCCATTGGGTGGTTTGATTTTATAACCTTAGGTGTGAGAGGTTTGTTCCTTGAAGGAATAGTGGAGTTTAGGACCCCTCATAAGAGTATTTGAGAGAACCATTGTGTAGAGTGTCTTTTCCATTTGTGGTTGTGTGTTTCCTTCCCTGCCACTCTGCATCAAAGCTGTCCCATCTTTCTCATAAAAAATGAAAAGAATGATGGAAAATCCCTACAATTATTCTTTGCATCTTGTTAATAATCATTTAGCCTTAAATTCACAATCTTCCTGTTTACACCCTTATACCTCAAAACTTTTATCCATTCTTCTATCATCTCATTGGGGTCCTTGGATTCCTTTCTAACTTGGAGAGTCACTGATTTCTCTCTTTCAACATAATCCTACATAATTTCACCCCTTAGTGTCTCATTTTTGAAGTAGGACACTAGTTCCTTGATTTGTAAAACCCATAAATATCAATGGGTTCCATTTTGTATTGTCTGGAATGACATAATTATGTAAATAAAATTCACATAATTGGTACTATACATCAGGTGTAGCATCACTAAAATATGTAAAAATTCAGACTTTCTGCTCATGGCAATTGGTAGGTTATTGATTAGTTGACTGAATGGAAAGCTCAAGAATTTCTCCTGTAAAAATAAAGCATAAACTCTACCAGGAGGTTTACACTTGATGATTTGAGCAACCTTATTTTCTATTTCCTCAATTCTAACTATCATTCTCTTCAATTCAACTTCCTTGTTTTTCAATATCCTATTATGGTCTGAAATGATCTTTTCCTTTTCCTTCTTCCATTTTTATTTTTATTGGGAGAATTCTTGAGTTGTTTCCCATAATTTATATCCTAGAGACATTGTAGTGTGATGAGTTGGAGTCCTTGTCAAAGGAGTTCTTATGGTTTTAGCTATAATTTTTGTACTTCCCACCTTTGCTATGGTAAGTTGTGCAAGTAAGTATAATTTAGACCCATGCCCATATGTATGAAGCTTCTCCTCCAACTCCTTAATTTTCAACTCCCTTTCTTTGTCTCTTTGTTCATATGTCCTTACCAATTCCTCTAACTATTTAATTCTATCCAATGCTTCCTGTAATTATTTCTTTACATTCTTTTCTTCTATAAACAAATTCTTATATTTTTCCAAAAATTGATCATCACCACCCATAGTGTAATCACAACCCTCACTAATAGGGATTTGTGGGGTTCTCTTCCTTATCTTATTAGCAACAAAAATATCTTCTAAATTAAATTTAGAGGTGGTTGAAATATACCATTTTATTTTAACCAATGTATGAACATCTTCAAAAATATTTTATTTCAATTATGAATCTTCCACTATGATAGTATTTTATTCCTTTTTCTTCTTGATACTACCCCTCATAACACCCTTCTTTTTCAGGCGGTATGAATGCCTTGGCTAGGTGGGTTTCTTATTCTGCACTTTCTTGGGTGCAAAGGAAGATCCACCTTTCCTCTTTCTTGTTCTTGGTGTTTTGGAATAAGTTGGGGTTTCTTGGACATCCTCTGCTGCTAGTTGCTTAGAGGTTGCATGTGGTAAATTTTGTAGACTCTACTCCTCTAGTTCTCCTCTTTTATGGGTAGGTGAAGCAATGGGTGAACTAGAGGGAATTTCCCTCAATGATGTAGTTGGTGATTCCAAATTATCTAGGATAGGTTCTTCAAGAATATTAATAATGTGTTCACAAATTAAAAACATTTCCCAAGAAATATGTGGGTATTGAAACATTAGAATTATTTTCACATATAGGATAACTAAACAATTGTGTGACATTATTATATTGTTTCTTTTTCATTTATATTTAGACCCCATTCTCTTCAACAAGTTATAAAGGAAATTGGGTACATTAATCCTTCTATCATGATGAAGGTGACTCAAAATATTGAAATACATTGTATATAAAAGAGATAGTCTACCATCACATGTAAGATATTTAGTAATGTAAAATACAACAACAACCCATAACCATGGAAATGATAACCTTTTAGTGCCTTGGGATGTTCATTCAAGGTTCTCTCCACACTCTCTGAATTCCTCCATGGTAGCTACAATATTTTCCCTGACTGGGAATTCATATCCAACTCTTGGAAAATTATACAGTTTTTCAATTACAACTTCTAAAGCATCAACCTTTAACCCTTGAACAATGGCTTCATCATTTTGTAGTGTTTCTGTAGATTGTTGTGTCATATCCTCACTATATTTTGTTATCCTTAAGAAATAATGTAACCATCTTGATTATCTAAAAATAGGAAAAACCAACCTGTCTTCCAATATCTATTGAGGTGTAGACAGTTCTCTATGAATGATATCTCCTCTCATGATGGAAAGCTATTCTATTTTTGTTCAAATTTCTACAAATTATACTCACAACTTCAACCAAACCAATCCTTTTTTGTCTATTATACTTGAATTCTTCAAGTTCAATTGATATACTTGTCTATTATAGCTTGAACTAGTTAGGATTAGTTGGATTATGGCATAGAATTGGGAAAATAAATGCAAAAGTTTGTAGAAAGGTAGAAAAGTTTTTGATGGAATTTTTTTTGATTGAATACCTTAGAAAATGTACTTTCCCCACAATTGAAGCTTTTAAGTGACCTCACTTAATTTTACTTGACTATGTTGAGGGTGTTATGACATGTACTCAAAATATGGAAATGAATACAAAGCATGCAAAATTAAATGGAAACATATCGAAAAAAATTTACAACCTATGATAATTATGGAAAAATAGTATGTGTACCTATCAACATGAATTGAATTGAACTTGGCTTATGTGAAGCTAATTAAGAGTGTTGATAGCGGGATTATGATTTGACGTTTGCTTAATTACAATAGGTGATATATAAAATGAAAACTTGGCATGTGGTAATGGAAAGGTTGTAAAATTTATGACTTATGGGATATGAATTGATCTCTTAAATGCATGGAAATTGAGGAATATGACGTGGAAGGTGATAGTTAAAGTGCATGAAATGAAATGATAGGTGTTTGGATGCATGTATATAAAAATGAATGATATGTGGATGGCATGCAATTAAGTTGGCAGAAAAATTTGAAACTTTTGATTGGCACATGCTATGGGTACCTTCAACAATAGGTCCCTATCTGAACTGTCAGCTTTTATTCATGAAGCTGTAGGTCCCTACTACATTGTGGAGTATTTTTGAAAAGTATTTTTGATTGTGTCACTTGTACATGTGAAGGTGGATAGTGAATTATAATAGAGTGATCCTAGTAGGTGAGCTATGTAGCTCATCTACTGATTCACTTGTAGAACCTATAGTACTATTGTTGTATCTTTGTTTTCTATTATAATGTCCTCATCAGGATGATTGTCTGTTTCAATTCTTTTTCCATGATCATTGTCTTGTTTAATGTCTTTATCTAAAGATTTTTTTGGTCTATATTGTTGCATCAATGAAAGAAGGAAGTCATCCTTCTATACTGTATTTTTGTAAATTTCAGTCTACGACTATTAACCAGTAGTGAAAATTTGACTACATCAATGGTTTACAACTTGATTTCTCCATTTGGAAAAACTTTCTCTATTTTATATGGTCCTAACCACCTTATTTGAAGCTTCCATTTATAATCTTTATATCTAGAGTCATATAGTAAAGCCCAATATCCCACACTAAACTCCTTTGTCTTGATATAATGATCATGCCATTTGACTCTCTACTTCAGAACAATCTCAGTGTGGTGCATGGCCTCCATTCTTATCTCATATAATCCATTTAGATTGTGTAGTATTTCTTTTTGTGCTACTGTCAAGTCCATATATAGTTCAATTGTTTTCTTGAGTGTCTTGTGTTCATTCAATTGGCAGTATTGTTGTTTTACCATACACCAACTCATAGGGTGTAAATATTGTTGTAATCTTTCAAGTTGTCCTATAGGCCCATACTACCTTATATAACCTTGCTACCCAATCTTTTCTATGAATCTACATTGTTTTGGTCAGGATGTTTTCAATCTCCCTATTTTTTACTTTCACTTGCCCACTGGCTTGAGGATGGTAGGGTGTTGATCTCCTATACCTTATTTCATACTCTTGAACCAATTTGCTAATGAACTCTGATGTGAACTGGGAACCTTGATCTGCCACAATTTCTCTTGTTACTCCATACCTTGTGAATATGTCTTCATACAAGAATTTGGATACATTACCATTCCTAGAAAATTGTAATGCTTTGACTTTAACCAAGTTTGTTAGTTAATCTGTGTAAACTAAAATATACTCCTTGTTATTGGATGTTGGTGATATTAGGCCAATGAAGTATATCCTCCATTTATCAAATGGTTCTAGTGCTAATTATGGTTGTAAAGGCATATCATTTTATTTAGTTGGCCTATCCCTCTTTTGACATCTATCACAGTTCCTTGTATATTTCACTGAATCCTTATGAAGAGTTGCCAATAATAGCCAATGGTGAGAATCTTGAGTGCAATCCTCTTTACTACAAAGTGTTCTCCATAGGGTTCTTCATGACAATATTTGAGGATATCATAGACCTCATCCTCTCTTATGCATCTCCTCATAATGTTATCTGGACCTATATAAAATAAATAACTAGCTACCTAGGAGTATGGGAAAATTTTGTGCACCAATTGTCTCTTTTCTCTAGGGGAGAAATGAGGTGGTATTTTTCTTGCTACTAAGTAATTGGAAATATCAATAAACCAAGGTGTATACAATGTTAGAGAAAATAGATGTTCATCTAGAAAAGAATCATCAAAAACACCTTCTGCTAATTGAGTTGGTAATCTAGATAGAGAATTCTCCACCACATTGTCCTTTCCATGCTTATCTACTATAGTAATATCAAAGTCCTATAGTAATAACAACCATTTGACTAGTCTACCACCTACCATAGGTTTATTCATTATTTCCTTATTATAGTGTGATTAGTGTGGATAAAGAGGATACCTTGTGATAGAGAGCCTAAACTTGTTAATTGTATAGACAACTACCAACATCTCTTTTTCTGACTATGTAGTTGATTTTTGCTCCTTGTAGGTTCTTACTGATATATAAATAATATACTCCTTATTACCTTCCTTTTGTCCAAGTACTACTCGTATGGAAAAGTTAGAAGCATTTTTGTGTATGTGGAAAGGAAAAGTTCAGTTTGGTCCTCTCAAGATAGGTGCTTTTGTCAATGTTGTCTTAAGTGCTTCAAAAGAGTGTTGACATTATGTGGTCCACTCAAATTCTATATCTTTAATGAGTAGAACAAATAAAGGTTCTGCAATTTTACTAAAATCCTAAATAAATATTATATAGTAGCTCGCAGGTCCTAGAAAACTCCTTACATCTCTTTGTTTCTATGGCATAGGGAGTGTGGAGATTTTCTCAATTTTATTTGGATCCACTCGAATCCCTTCACTTGATAAAAAATGTCATAGTACAATCCCTTGGGTCATCATCATGAAACATTTCTCATGACTTAGTGATAAATTGTGTTCTTGAAACCTCTTTAAAACCTTCTCTAGGTTATTGAGTGCTTCATCACATGTTTCTCCATAGCTTGTGAAATCATCCATGTAGATTTCCATGGAGTCATGAGAAAAATCTAAAAAAATACTTAGTATTTCCTGTCGGAAAGTGGCTAGAGGATTGCATAGTCCAAAGGGAAGAATGGAATAGGAATATGTGCCCTAAGGACATGTAAAGGTAGTTTTATCTTGTTCCTCTAGAGCTATTCTAATTTGGTTGTAGCCACTGAATCCATTTAGAAAGGAAAAGTAATTTTTACCTGCTAGGGAGTCAAGCACTTGATCAATGAAAGGTAGTGGAAATTTTTCTTTTCTAGTGGTTGTGTTTAAATATCTATAGTCCACATACACTCTCAATTTCCACCTTTTATTTGGGAAAATAACTAGGGTCGACACCCATTAAATTTCAAAAATAGGATAAATGAAGCTTGTATCAAGCAATTTTTGTAACACAGTTTTGATTGTCTCTTAGTGTAGGGTTCATTCTCCTCTAGGGTTGTCTAATTGGGTTAAAACCATAATTATTGTATATCCTATGCATGCACAGGTATAGATCAATCCCCTTCATGTTATGGTAGTCCCATTTAAAGGTTGCTATGTGTTATTACAACACAATTGTTAGGGAAGTCTATTACTCAACGGCTAATCCATTGCTAACATTTAACATTCTACTTGTCATGATTTCTAAAGTCCTAGATGTAGATTGTACGGATGAAAAGTAAAGTCCAACAATATCTAGGACACACTTTTTGTGGAAATAAGGAATGGAAAAGCTAGGATACTAATTCTGATGAATTGAAAGGAATAATATTCTGCAGAGGATCCTATAGACATGAAAGATAGTTATATTGTTGCAGATTCCTATCACATTTATTTTGTATAATGTGTGTAATTAAATCATCCTCATCTTGGTTACTCAAAAAAGGGATGTGTTCAATAGTCATGAGAGTTTGTAGGGAATATTGGTCTTCTTCATCTAGAGTATGCTAAATTGTCTTCTCTAAATTTGTATGAGGTTGGACTAGTGGATAAAGGTCCAAATTCCTGGTCACAATTCCATTTGAGATAATCATGTTTCCAGACATACAACCTATAAATGAATCAACTGTTACTAACCATTGCCTTCCTAAAATAAGAGGTATCCTGTGAGGTTAACATTTGGCATCAATACTATAAAATTTGTAGGGTAATTCCATGAATCTAAAGCTATGACCAAGTCCTCAATGATGCCCTCAGGTTTCATTGTTGATCTATTTTCTAGCTGTAAAACAATGAGTGTAGGTCTAAGGTTTACTAACTGCAATAGTTGCATTGTTTCCTTATTCATCACATTAATGGCTGCCCCTAAGTCTATCAAGTTGTTTTTGATGTGGGTACCATTTATCTTAACATCTACCACTGGACTTCTAAGATCTATATACTTAGGGACAATTATGTTTCCTAGCATAATATCAACAAGATTCCTAAAGACATGTACAATATGAGGGTCTTTTCTCTTTCTTCCTTGTCTTTTAAGACAAAAGTCTCTCACTATTTTTGTATAAATGAGAATTTCCTTGATGACTTGAATGAGAGGTACCTTTATACATACATTTTGAAGCTGCCATAATAGGTTGGTTTCAACTTGGTTTTGATGTTTTTGAACATCTAACTACTCAGGGAATGGATTCTATGGACTTGAAGTGGTCTGGTTCACCTGATTTGACTCAAGTTCCATAGGTGGTTTGTCCAAGGCTTCTACTGAGGGTTCCTCATCTACCAACTCAAATATTTGAGGGGATAAAGACCTAACCAATGTTTTCCTTGACTTGAGGTGGAAATCACTCATCTCTACCCCATAAGTAGGGTATTGAATAGCCTCATTAGTGTAGGCCTATTGAACAAGATTTTTATTTGGGTTAGGTGAAGGTTGGGAAGGTAGTTAAGGTGTTCTTGGTGGCTGAGATGATGGATTTGTTGAATTGGGCATGATGGGTTACTGTTGTGGCTGCTAGTAATTTATATTTTGGTTTTACCATTGCTAGCCAATTTTCCATTGAGGTTACCATTGATTTTTTTGTGGCCATTGGGGGTTGTAGTTAGATCCTTTATTTATTTTTTGTAGCCACATGTTTTGTTGCTATTGGTTCCAATTTGGTTGAGGATTTTTCCATTGGTTTTGGGTGTTTTCCCAAGGCTGAGGGTTCCAACTAGATAAATTTTGATTGCTAACTAGAAATGGTGTATTTAAATTCAAAGGATCTTAAGGGATACCTTATCTTGGTTGTTGTGGTCTCCTTTATGAAATGTAGAAATTTTTTCCATCTTAACCCTCTAGTGCTTGAAAGTCTAGTTTCCCTAGTTTTTCCTCTATAATACTTGCTACTCTTTTGCACTTGAAATTAGATTTTCTTTGTCTATAGTTAGGGAAGTATATAGTAAGGATTGAATCTACCTCTTCTTGATTTTTATTTACATGTAGAGTGTCCAATTGGGTAGCCAAATGGCTTATGATATCTTCTTTCATCTTGGAAAATAGGTTACTAAATTTCACTCTAGATACTCCATTAGATGTCTTGATGATGCAAGATGTTCTTTCACCTTTTGTCCTCTTAGTAAAGTTCCTTGAATAGTTTCTACAAACCCTGAAAATTTCTTCAAAAGGTAATTGTGATACATCTCCTAACCCAATAAGGTTAAGGGCATCCATGCAATCACCATTGACTTCTCTTAAAAATACCAAATCCAGGGATTCTTCTAAAAGTCTATTTTGTAGATTCTTCTTCAAGTAGAATTAGAAACTATCTATATAGTCCTCCAATGGTTCATCTTCTTTTTGATACATCCTAAAAATGTCATCTCTTCTTCTGTCAACTCCTCTACAATAGTCTTGGTATTTCTTTAGGACCTTTGTCTTCATAGTGTCCCAATGTGGAACAACATCTCTTCCTAGACCCATAAACCATCTTAAGGAAACATCCTTCAAGGTTCTTGGAAACATTTTTATTATGTGTGCATATTTTATGTAATCATAACTTATATACAAGACATCAAACTCAAACAAGAAGGTATATGGTCCTTAGTAACCAAGCCATATAAGACAATTTTTTTTGAAGGAGGTATATTATTCAAAACAATTGCTCTCTCCTAGTTGGTAATGAGGAACTCAAAATTTACATGTTCTAGTGGGTCATCCAACATTGCAGGTGTTTCTCTGCCTCTGCATGCAATAGGTGTGACTTTGTATAGCAACGATTCCTACACAATGTTAGTAAAATGTTCTGGTATTGATGGAGTAAAACCTATGCAACATTCCCATTGTTCTACATAGTAATTTTTCCTATTTTTAACCCACAAGTGAATAGTTTATGCATCTAACCTTTAAGAGAAATAATTTTTTTCTTTTCCTCTGAATAATAAATTCACATTTGAAACATATTTCAAAATTTCCCATTGAATACAAAATAATTCCTTTCATTAATTCAAATAATGATGATACATAATTTCCATATGACATTTCATATTTACAATTTCTATAGAGATGGATACAAGTTACATACATAACTTAAACAAGCCTACAAAATATATAAAGTACAATGGTCTAGGAAATCCCCCTCAAAACCTAGCTGCCAACTGATGAGGAGAAGCATCACTCAAGTGTTTTTTTTCCAACCACGAACTTACCGAAGTCCTCTACACATCTACTTAACTGGTAAGATGGCCCTACCCTTCGACGAAGAGATTGGTTTTGTAACCTCATAACAATAGCCATTTTTGAGCTTGGAATTATGTCCTATATTTTTCTAGAACTGAAATATAGTGGTTATAAATTACATGTATGAACATCCCTTGCCTAGTATGAAATCCCAAATCATAGTGAAACTAACAATGTAAAAAGTGGCTACTTACACTACTTTGGAAAAAGTTTCCATCAACCTGAACTTAGAGGGGCACCATCAAATTTGAAGTTGATTCCAAGTAGGCTTTAGTACTTTGTTAAATTTTGAGTTTATTATGCTAAATAAGGTCATTAAGACCACTCTTTAATATATTTAGGCTTAACTTTGTCCTAATATGTGTTTGGGAGAGTCATCTTGTTTATGGTGAAATATGTCAAATTGCTCCATAATGCAAAACACATATGTAATCATGGGTTTTAGAGGATTTTGGTGAGTAAAGTCTCATTCTATGTTGAATAAGTTCCAATGAGACCATTTAAGGTGTCTTTGGTTAGTTTAGAGTCACTTGGGGCCACAAATGCAAATATTACAAAATGTGTAACAATGTTGTTAACAAAATTGTAAAAACAATGTAATTTGCATCCAATGGTCACAAGGAGGTTTAAAAAGTAGTTGAGGGTTGGTTGGTGGGTATTTTGGGAGGAAGAACCTTTAAAAAGGTGAAGAAAATAATTGTAATGGTTTGCTAGAAGAATAGACAGAGTAAATCAATAAAAGCTCTATTATTTCTTAGAATTTTCTATTTTTTTCTTTCTTTTCTAGACTTGTATGAGCCCGTATAGGCTTGTTATGGCTTGAGATTACCAGTGTTTGTAAGTACATGTATTTTCTATCTGTTGCACTTGTTTTGAGGGTTTGATTCACTATTTTGTGAGAGAAATCAATAAAATATAGCGATTGCTCTGTTTTGGCCATGTAAGGGTTTAGGGGCCATAATGTAATGATTTTCACCAATCCACACACTGTAATGGATCTATAACTTAGAGGATTGGTGTGTATCATGTTAGGTTTGATGTCAAATGCATTTAGGAGTTTGGGATAGCATGAAATTGGTCGGTGGAGTAATGCCCTAGGTTGGGTAGAGCCAATTTTTGTGTAGAAGTGAGCAACCATGATGGTGATTTGGTAAACTAATGAATGTGGAGGCCTTGTGAGTGTCATTTGAGTTTATTCAGGTGTTTTGTGACATGTTCTGAGTAGTGGCTTGATCTAGAAAGCTTGGGAGTTGCAGATTCCTTAAACCCTTGCATTTTTGCTTATTTTTGGAGGGCTTCTTGGAGCAGTAGGCCAAAGGCCTTGAAGTTGCAATCTAACTTAAAAATATGAAGTTTTGCATCATTACTCAAGATTTTTTATGGTTTTTGGTGGATACCTAACATTTAAAAGGTACTTTCTTTGTAAAAGTGGGCTAATCCACTAGCCTTTTTTGTGGTAGGTGTATTGGATCTATGATATGGTCTAAGGGATTAGATATTGGTTTTCATATATGTGGTGTAGCTCTGAAAAGGGTATCTTAATCCATAATTATTTTTTCAAGTGTTTTGGAAAAAAATAATGAAAAATCCCTTAAACTGGGTTGCCTATGCTACAAGGGAAGCATGCTCAAAAGGTGAATTTTGATGAGTTCTTTGAAATATGTTTTGAAGTTGATCTGATGTTCATTTGTGTGTCATTTTGAGGAGGTTTCCACCCTTATTTTGCATCAGTTTCTTTGCCTCTGCATACAATAGGTGTGACTTTGTATAACAACGATTCTTGCACAATGTTAGTAAAATGTTCTGGTATTGACAGAGTAAAACCCATGCAACATGCCCATTGTTCTACATAGTAATTTTTCCTATTTTTAACCCGCAAGTGAATAGTTTATGCATCTAACCTTTAAGAGAAACGATTTTTTTCTTTTCCTTTGAATAATAAATTCACATTTGAAACAAATTTCAAAATTTCCCATTGAATACAAAATAATTCCTTTCATTAATTCAAATAATGATGATACACAATTTCCATATGACATTTCATATTTACAATTTCTATAGAGATGGATACAAGTTACATACATAACTTAAACACGCTTACAAAATATATAAAGTACAATGGTCTAGGAGATCCCCCTCAAATCTTGGCTACCAACTGATGACGAGAAGGATCACTCAAGTTCTTTTTTGCCAACCACGAACTTACCAGAGTCCTCTACACATCTACTTAACTAGTAAGATGGCCCTACCCTTCAACGAAGAGATTGGTTTAGTAACCTCATAACAATAGCCATTTTTGAGCTTGGTGTAATATCCTATACATTTTTAGAACTGAAATACAATGGTTATAACTTACATGTATGAACATCCCTTGCCTAGTATGTAATCCTGGATCACAGTGAAACTAACAGTGTAAAAAGTGGCTACTTACACTACTTTGGTCAAAGTTTCCATCACCTTGAACTTAGAGTGGAAGTCACACGTTCACCCACCTTTCTAGCTCGATTTTGTTTTAACGACCATTATACTCTATATCTAGGTTAACCCCTTTCCCATGGATCAGAAAAATCCTAGGAATAACCCACATAACATTTCATAAATAAAATGACTTTACTATCAAGGTGATTCTAGCAACTTCTTACTTATTGCTAGATATGTCTAGTATAGACATCCTACATATGGTGATGACAACTACATATAGTATAGGTGTGTTGCATTCATATAAACTCTCATATATAGGGTACATACAAACATAACTAATAATATGGGCTCTACAACATATTGCACAACCAAGAAACATGCAATCATAAACATCACAACATATTCAAAAACATTCTTTCCAACATCGTAATAAAACTATTTATACTTTCCAACATAAAGACAAAGGTATAGAAACTAGCATGCTTGTATAATGGTCCAATTGATAAAACTCCTTCCTAGCTCTAATCCTCAAGCTCACTTGATACTTCCTCCAAGATCAATTTATTTTCCCTCTTCTAACTTCCCACTAATTCTCATACTAACCACAAATAGAAAATAGAAAAACCACTCTAAAATCACAAGCTCTCAACTCACTAAACTCAAAATCATAGCAAAATAATAGTAAGATAATTAGAATGATAAGTGTAACAATTGGTAGAATGCACACCTCTATTTAATCTAATTTGTGAGCAACTGAAGGCTACAAACAAGTTAGTATTTCTGCCACCTTTCTAACCTCATGCAATGACTCATTAGTCTAACTCACAAGTTTGCAACACATCACAACCCTCTCCATTTAAATGGTTGATTCGACTTGATATATAGAACAACAAGCTCAAAAAAACTTTCCTAATTCAGATTCCTTCACAAATTGATGTCAAGTTTCCACTTGACCAAGTCTCACAAAATAATACCAGTCTTAAATGTGAATTCAACAAACTTCTTAAGAATTACATACTCTACAAATTGGTGCCACCTTCCCAAATTTGGTGCCACATATTCTAGTGCTAGCTTGAATTCTTCAAATGGTTTGCAAACTATTTTAACTTCCCTTTAAATGCTTTACACAATAGCATACTCATACATGCTTTTTGTTTTGGTTGACTTAGTCTTCAAAACACTTTATGCACTGGAAGATATATATAAGTCAAGGCTGTGCCAAGTATGATATATGCGCATTATCATATATGTGCTTCACTTTAAAATAATGCTATTTATTGCACTTAGAATTATCATATATATTTCCAATGTTGATAGTATATATATTATATATATGTATATATATTTATATCCATTTGAATATATATATGTATATACATATATATCGATATATATTCTTTATAAAGTTATCAAATACATTTAATTACTGAATAATAATTGCATGCATAAATATATAAATAATATTATTCATATATATACACAATTATATATTAAATATATATATTAATATATATGTGACTATTTTTTTTTTGCTCGGTAAATCATTGCTAAGGGGTATCACCCTATATTACTTTCAAAAAGAGATTACATAGATTTCTTGATTTTATGTTAATGTAGAGGGATTCACAACCCTTCAAAAATCCTCAAATAACCCTCTTAAAATCCTCACCAACATTTAATCAAACAGTTGGCATACTTGCAAATAGTTTTCAGAACTTGGGCTGCAACTTGCAACAAATAATTTTCATTCAACAAATAAAAATTACAAATATTATTTTCAGTCACTAATGGACTGATGGAAAAAAAAATATGCCCAATATAACATCCTATATACAGCAAAAATGATAAACTAAAATAAACTGCTCAGATTGTGTGGTTTCTTGAAGCTTAATTTGCTCAATGTAACCATATCCTCCACCTGCAACACAACATCTTCACTCTAAATTCCTGGAACTCTCCATGGCTATAGAATATCATTTAAAACCTGCAATACACAACAAAAAACAATCCTTTTGAGAATACCATGCCTCCCCTTTTACCCTCCTTCAAATCCTCTTCAATTTCCTCTAATCTCAATGAGATTCTTCCCCATTTTCTTCACTCAGAATGAAAATTGTTTTTTCATTTCATCTCCTCCCCCTCTCCCTGAATGGTACAACCACCTTCTTGGCTGCATATTAACCTCCAAAAATCTAAAAATAAAATCCTCATAAATTATTTTTCATAACTCTCCAATAAAGATTGGAGTTACAATTACCCACTCCTTCCTTATCTCCTAAAAAGGAAAAATGCAAAAATAGACTTGGATACCCACCTCGTTAGCTCCTAGTTTTTAGGGATAATTATTGGGAGTTTTTAAAACCATATTCCTTCAATTTCCAACGTCCTCCATGCTTTTTGTGGCATTTTTATCTATTTATTGCATTAAAATTGTAATTTTGGCTTTATTCCATTATCCCAACTTGTCACATTTAAAAGCTGTGTATTGCAAAATTATTATAATTAACATTCAATCAATTGAAACTATTAAACATGAATTTCCAACCACATAATCCCACACCAAAATTCAAAAATTCATAAAAAAACTAAACCTCCTTTTTTTTGGTTGATGTTGATTGCTCATTCGCTTAGGATGCTCTTGCATTAGACACCCCAGGTAGAAATAAATGTTTCATGAGTGTGACTCATAAAAATTTGTAGATTCCATGCTCTTTCTAAATCCATCTCCCCACTTTATCCACCTGAAAATTCTTCCTTACATATCCCTGCAATTTGATATCTCTTCCATCCTTCATTCTTCCTCTCCTCCCTTTCTTCACATAATTTATCTCCCACCAACCTACACTGTGAAATTCTAGAAAATCATAAACATTAGCTTCATGATCATCACAAAAGTAATTAAATCCATGCATTACCTCTTTCTTTGTTATTGCTGCAACCACTTGTTCATCATCACCCTTGGTTACAACACTATGCTCTTCCTCCTCTGTACCTTCTAAAAGACAATTTTTAGCTGCAATTACTTCATCCTCTGCATTCTTATCAATGTTAGTGACATAATAAAAATATTTATCCTCTCCAACTTGCAATAAAATATCATTCATACCAATATCTTTATCACATAAGTCCAGAAATGATGCAAAGGGAAGTTCACCAAACAACTCAACATCCTCTTTCTTTTAACCTTCCTTACTTTCAACCATTGTGACTTCTTTTACTAATGCATTATTTGCTGCCACCTTATCTTCTAAAACAACTTTACCATGATCAAATAAATCAGATTTAACATCATTCTTGCAAAAATCCGATTCTACCTCTTCTTCTTTCTTCACAAAAACCTTCACTTTACCTCTCTTGTATGCCATCAATACTGCTACAACTTGCATTAGCAAATCAAAATCTTCATCTTCACCCTCTTTCAATAATTTTTTAACTCCATTAACCAAAAAATTTCCATTTCTATGACATACCTTTCCATCTTCCTCATTCAATGGCTTCAACTTGTGTTTGATTCCATCCTTTGTCAAAGAGTATGTATTAGCATACCCATCATGCACTGCACACCTATCAAATTGCCAAGGTCTTCCCAATAACACATGAAAAACATCCATAGACATTATATCACATAATAATTCATCATGATAATCACCAATCTTAAACTTTACTAGAAATTGTTCATTTACCAAAACTTTGTGGTCATCTTGCAGCCAAGCAATCTGATATGGATGTGGGTGTCTTCTCCTTTCCACCTGCAACTTATTCACCATTTCTTTAGAAAAAAGATTGTCAGTACTACCACCATCAATAACAACATTACAAACTTTACCACAATCTTCTCCTTTGATCAAGTTCTTTTCCCTCGTTCATCAAGACTCTTCTTGAAACAAGTGTTTCTCCACTCTCTGCCTCTTCTAAGTGTGAAGACTTAGCATATTCCTCATTCAAATTCACTTACCTTGCATGGTTTGCAGTCCTCCTATTTGTCTTCTCTTTTTTTGGACACTCATAAGATCTATGTCCTTCTTCTCCACATCTGAAACAAGTCATTTTATAATTTCCTCTTCCAAATCCTCTACCTGATCTCCCTCTTCTTCTAAAACTTTTATCATAGGTCTGATTTGAACTCTCACCTCTTTCTTCCTTGCTTCCCTTAGTGTCTACAATCTAATTTTTATCCTCATACTA
>VDFB02022233.1:0-11146 GCA_007258455.2 Sequoia sempervirens
CTGTGTCAAATGCAATAACATTACTGTTAATGTAATGATATCATGCAAAAAAGAGAAGACATAGTTAACTAAATGTAGTAAAGAAAACAAATGAAACTACCACTTCCCATAGGTCAAGGTAATTTCAACTAACAAAAGCTAATAAATTTGATACAAACTACTAATGAAATCCCTCAAGATGAAATATGACATATTGTGAAAATCGATGAGGATGTACTCTTAACCCCATTGCAACAACACCAATAAATAGTCATCTTATCAAAGAATTTGTAAATGTGTTTCCTTCTATTATTGCAAAACTAGTCTATTCACAATAAATAGTTTGTCACCAAAACTTGTGAACTTCAGATTTTTGATAAAATGAAATTACCAAATAGCCATACAAAATCTATTAAGTAGTCAGTATATTTTTGTAGCAAATATTTTAAAGTAAAAGTGAGTTTTCTTCTAGCGTAAAGATTGTGAAGGTTGTTGTTGCTCTGGTTAATGGCAATGGGAGATTGGTTGCATATGTGGTGAACAAAAGGTAAAAACATATGGTAATTGTGTATCCACCAAGACTTCTATATGAAATAGAAAAATGGAAATAGCATACCACCTATTATGGAAATAACTCCATACCGCATGGACTACTTGGATGATGGAAACTCCAAAAAAAAGAAACACAAATCATGCCAGTATTAGAGTGAAATAAAAATAAAAAACACAAGCTATGTTTCTTAAGTAATCATATCTTAAGAAATCATAACACACTTTATATCTTAAAGATTAAGATATTAACAACATACATCTATAGAATATTACTCTAGATAAAGTCTAATCATTTAGCCCGAATAAATGGCTTAAAAAAAAAAAAAATCAAGCTAATGCAGTTTCAAATGTAAAGTTGAATACCACATCCTTTTCCCAGCATCCTCCCAGCCTACGCCTTCAAACATGCATCACCAAATGGCAGCCTATGATTGGGAGATGCACATTTTTCTTCCTCTGTAATGACCCACAGGGAATGTTTCAAATCTTTAAATCGAGTGAATGATGTGTCTTTCCTACCTTAGAATGAATCAGTTAAGCATTTTTGAATCTTTCTCTCAAGTGTTGATTTTTGAATGGCGGATTGGGTATCTGCAGAAGCTATGACTAAAGGGGTCTCCAATGGGTAAGGATGGTTATATTAAATCTCAAGAGAAAAAAAAATAACTAGGAGATAGAGAAGGCCATTCATTCCTATTGTTAACCATGCTAAATGGAAAATGAGCTT
The DNA here is from genome assembly GCA_007258455.2 of Sequoia sempervirens. NCBI lineage: Eukaryota > Viridiplantae > Streptophyta > Pinopsida > Cupressales > Cupressaceae > Sequoia > Sequoia sempervirens. Next base: position 1,259 of record VDFB02022233.1, read on the forward strand.
TTTATTAAATGATTGTGGAAAGAAAAAAAGGTTAAGCCATTTTTTCTCCTGGATATGTCATTTATATTTCCACATTAACAACTATAAGAAAAGAAAATAAAGTATCCCTACTCACAGAAAAGTTTGTGATGTCCATGACTTCCTTACCATGCTGGAAACTATGGACACTTCATTCCAGGTTTCAACAAAATGCTTTGAGAAATTTCTTGCTATAATTCTTGAGGATGCCAATTTAAAATGAGAAAATAATCATCAGATAGCATTTGATACTTTTTATGGATAAGTTGGTCACAACCCCTGATTTGTTGTTATCCTCCTTGATTTGTGTCGTAGCAATCCAAACTATCTGTTGAATTGATGAGAAACTTAAATGCTATGTGGTAATTATAAACAATGATATTAATCAAAAAGATAATGCTCCTTTCAATTTTTAATAATACTAAATCAAACAAGATTACAGTAAAAACAATTCCTAAAAAACCAAACTAAGGTGGATTTGTTTACACAGATAACAAAAACTAATGAAATCCATTTTAAAATAGAGATCTTCAGAGCATGATTAACCTATAAATATACAGTGTTGCTATAAGGATAAGCATAGAGAAATTTTGCTAGATTTTATAGTTGGAGTATGTCCATAAAGATTTAAAATGCATTCCAATATAAATTTGTTTCAATACATGCCTACTATAAATGCATAAACTTCAAATTTGTACTACATAAAGCTCAACCCTCCTTCTAGCACTATAATGTAGATTCATTTTTCTGCATTTTCATCAAAAAAAATAAACATTAGTATTGACATTTAAAACAAAGCAAAAAAAAACATCTCTATGAAATAATGAATCATGTAAAGTGAAAACAAGGAAGCTAAATAAAACACACAATAACATGAATTAAACCCTATCTCATAGTGGATTGGTGCTTCTTTGATGTGGAAAGAAGCCCTTTCCCAATCCATGATAAGCTCTTGGATGATAGATGAAATCCCTTGAAGATGCTATGTGATATGATGAACAAGATGCAAGATGATGATCAAGATGCAAGATGAATGTGTACATAACAAAGATACTAAGATTATGGATGATGAAATGAGGAGAGAAGTCTCTTATTTATAGAATGACAAGTTGGAGAAATGCCCAAAATGAAGGAAAGTGGGACTAACATTCAACCAATGGAAAGGTGTCACTTGTCAAGAGATGAATGGATGAAGGATGTGCATGTTTTGATGAATGTGCCCATAAATATCTAAATTTGAAATTTGAAAATGTTGAAATGACAAGGTGGAGGGAGAGTCAAATGGAGTAATGGCCACTTGGCTCAATGCAAAAGGAATTGTAAGGTGAAATAAATGCCTTGTTGAAAGGACTTATCCCACTTGGAGGGAAATTTGAAATAGAGGAATATTCAATTTTTATGTCTTGTTGAAAGAAAATGAAGATTTAATAAATTAGTTAAATTGATTTATTTGTGCAAGTGGCAAAAGGTAGAGGATGGGACTTGCATTAGATTTAAGCTTAATCATGATTTGGTTAACTTAAGTGAAGATTAGGTGATTTGAATTTTTGACTTAGATTTATAGATTAAAATAAATCAAAGGGAGAAGAAAATGATAAAGATTTTATTTATTTAATCAAAGAGGATGATGTTAGTGGTTTAATTAAATAAGTTTTATTTAATTAATTAATTGAAGAACTGAAGATTGATTTATTTAAATAAAGAGGGACTTTATAATTGATTAATGATTTAATTAAGTAAAATTGATTGATTTGATTAACAGAGGAATTGAGATGGATTAATTAAATGGTTAATAGAGAGGAATCGAAGTTAGTTGATTAGGATATTTTTCATGTCTACACATTCAAAGAAAGATGGATGGAGATGCACCAAGTGAAATGAAGGGCATGGTTTGAGAAGGATATTGGCATCCATCAAAGCTTGAAGGAAATGTATGACAACCATTGAACCAGTGAAGGAGCTCACATTTGTCTACAAAGAGGGATTTGAATGTTTTAGAAAGATGTGAAGAACTTATTGCCGCTATGGTCAGAAGAAGTTGTACAACAAATGAACAAAGAGTTAGGGAAAAATAGGCACAAAATGAAATCAACGGTTCAGGTGAGAGATCTCAATGTACCAAGATCCTATCCCTTCCTTGTTGGCTCGTAGGTGGAAATTGCTCGTTTGATAACTGTGTGAGATTGGCAAGAAAGGGAAATGAATGGTGGTTCCCTGGAAACAAAAAAAATAATGTATGGTATATAGTTTAATATACTCGAAGAAAATATTAAAGGGATTATTAGTCTTCCTCGGTGTTTCGCAGGTCGAAAGTTAAGGCTCATTTAATTCTCGTGAGATGAGCGAGAATGTAGCATGTGGAGTGTGGTCTCGGGTGAAGTCTCATGCAAGGTGAGAAAATATTAAAAGGGGGCCAAATGATATATTTCAAAGGCCTTTGTTTACTTTTAAATATTTTATATTGTTTTACACTTAAAATAATGGGAGCTGATAAAGTATTCAAGTGGACCATAATATTTTAATTAGATGTTTTACCTGATGTGAAATTAAATGGTCCTTCATTTAAAAATATAAATATTTCATATGTGAAATATGAAATAAAATACAAGGCAATTCACCAAATGTGAAAAAGGAAAAATATTTCAAATGTGGTAAGTGAAAGTGAAAAATGAAAGAAGCACAGGTGATTTTGAAAGCCCAACATGAAATGTTTGAAAGCTTCATTGGATGGGTAAAGTGTTGAGCATGAATAAATATTTCAGATGAAATATTCAAAATACTTTTTGCACATGAATGTAAAGTGCACGAGGTAAATAACTTGGGAAGGTGAATGAAATATTCACTAAAGTTTTATTGGCTAGAAAGTGGAATTAAATAATATGCAACAAAGTAATGAGTAGATAATAGGGCTTGCACAAAAAAATTCACGGGCATGGAGATATTTTCCAACTGCTAGGTAAATGATGAGAATTCATCACATGGAAAAATTTTCTATTGCAAATTGGTTTGCAAAGGCATAATTTGGGGTCAAAATAAGTTTGTTGTAGAGAGAGGAGAGAGGCTTTTTAGGTTCTCTTGTTGTTGATCAACAGGAAAGAGGCTGCCAAATGTCATCAATGGATTAGTTTTAGGGTTGCTTCTATTTTCTATTTCTTCTATTCACTTCTCATTGTTTTGGGATTTTGAATTTATAGATGGGGATAGGTATATATAAATGTTAAGTTTTGAGTAATTAGCTGAGTCTGCATGCTGTAAATTATATGATTTCATGAGAAAATATCAGCTAGTTTGTGTAGATAAATCATGAATGTCTTCAAAGTGTTTCCACATTCTTGAATGTCTTCAAATTATCTCCATGTTTGTACACATTTAGTCATGTGAATTCAATAATATAGAGTATCTTTGAGTTTGTCATCTCAAATTTTGTGAGTTTATTGTTCTGTTTCAATGAAATGGTTAAAATGCTTTGAGCAGATGATTGTGATTGAAGTGTACAAGTTGGATCTGATAAGCAAAATTTTATTGATAGAAGAAGAGGATATGTTGATGCAATGCATTAACAATTTAAATCTGAAAGTTGAGTTTAATTTTCTGATGAATTCATTTTATGCATTTTGACTCCATGACCTAGAATTAAGCACTGATCTATCATTTAGCTTGATGCATCTCAAAAATAGTTTATAAATTCAAAAACATTTTAAATCCTTGTTGTTTGGTTGAACTTTAGTGTTTTTCCTCCCAATTGGTGAGTAAGTGCTGATATACCAAGAATGTAGCTAGATTTGAAGTTGTCAATGCTTTCCTCAATGCATTTTCATTGGGAGTTATCTGCTATAAAAAACCATGTATGTGTGTAAGTGAATTAAGTTTTAGGATTTGTATAGGTTGACCTGCCTTAGTTTTCCAAATCCAAAAGTGCAGAAGATCTCATTCTTTGACTGAATCTTGTTAGTTGGCCAAATTGGACTTTGATTCTGAGCATAAGACATTGGCTAGGTCATTAGGATTCAATTGATCTATTGATATTTAGAACACTGACACTTTCTTTATTAATTATAGCAGTTGTTATAGCTCTTCTTGCTACATTTTATGTTTAGATCGACTATTTTTCCCAATAGATTGAATGGCACTAGCAATAGTAAACATATCATGTTTGTCTTGATCTTTTCACTGTTGGTTTAACAAAAATCCTATCCTTTTCATTATTTTCCTTATCTTTTTTCATTCTCATCAATTGCATCATTAGTTGACATTGAAATACAATATTTCTACGATAAAAGAATTCGGTGTATATTCTATTCGCATGCGTTCTTATTTGCCTCCAAGAAATTTGATCAGGAAGATTATCTAAAACACCACTTCCAATTTAAAAAAAAGTATTTTCATTATATTCAACATCACATTCTAAATTTTCATCTTCATTTTCATCAACAAAATAGTTTTCATTTTCATTTTCATTTTCATTTTCATCAACAAAATGGTTTTCATTTTAATTTTCATGTCTTCCTATCTTTCCTCTTATTATGAGCTTGTGAACCCATGATTATAAAATATTTAAGCAAAAATGAATGTAAATAGTGAAATTATTCAAAAAATTCAATCCAAATTGCAAGTTGAAGACCTATAAGGACAAAATTATTCCTTTTGTGCTCCTCAAAACAAGTAGAAAACTAGCACAATTCCACTTAAAAAATTGTTTTCTTGATGCCTCCTTTCAAAAATTCAATCCATATTGCAAGTTGAAGACCTATAAAAACAAAATTATTCCTCTTTTGTTCCTCCAAATGAGTAGAAAACTAACACAATTCCATTTCAAAAATTATTTACATGATGCCTCCTTTGAAAAATTCAATCCAAAATGCAATTTCAACACTTGTAAAGACAAAAGTTGATGAAAAATAGCCCAATATGTCGTAGCCGGCCGTACATGTGAAGTTGTAGGAATTCATAGTAAAATTTTTCCAGTAAATTTAAAAAATGGTTAAAAGCGAAACAAGATCTCGTTATAAAATAGGATCTTGTTTTATGCTGAGATCTGTTTCTAAAATTGAAATTCACCTTGCTTTGTGGTTCAGTTTTTTGCTTGTATTCTAATTCAAGAAAAGAATTGGGAATCAAAACCTAGGCCTTCAACCTAGTTTGACCTACAAGTTGAAGGTCCTAACAATGTTAGAGAAAAATAGTGAGTTTGGACATATGGCTGACAACGTTTTTGCAGAATTTTTTGACAAAATTAAAATCCATTATAGATGAGATAGTGTAGATTCCAAATATGTAATTTATTTTTACAATTGAATTATTTTTTCTATTTTTCAATTAATTTCTGATGAAACTAGTCCATAAACTTTAAATATCAGGGTTCTTTACTATTTTAATAACTTTTATCAACATAACATTTCTAAGCGGGATTACTGAAAAGATCCTTGAAAATTCTTTTTCAAGTTAAAAAATTAAAAAATTAAAAGTTTAGGTCATCTTATGTATGATGTACATGATGATTTTCAAAATGACAATATGGCTAAAAAAGAATTGGAAAAATATATTGAATAAAAAATTTAAAAAAAATATCAAAAACGTGTTTCAGTGAGTTAAAAATATTTTTCCAAAAGGATTTAGAAAAATAGGATAATTTAGGTCAAAATATGGATGGCATACACATGCATGGTATCAAAGAAAATGTGACTTTTAAACAATAGTTTTTACAAATGCCTATTGAAAATCAATTTGTATCATTTGGGTATTGAAATAAATTACATATTTGGAAACTAGATGATGAGTACTACATTTTATGATTAGTGACCTTTTTGAAGATTCCATTTCAAAGTGCTTCAAATTTTAAGGTTAAATATTGTCAAATTTTTGAAAATGGGGAAAACACTTCCACTTTTGGCCAAAAAGTGGACTCAACTTCTTGTTAGCACCCTCTAATTTCTAGGAAATTAGATTTCAAAAGTTGGCATTTGAAAGATTAAAATTCCACCAAAAGCATATTTTAAATTGGGTCTTGGAACTTAAGGAGGACGCATTCGCTCTTGGGTGAATTGGTCCTAGACATATCCATGGCAAACAATTTCTAAGATGTTTTAATTAATGGAGGCATTTATTTAATATAAGTTTCCCTTTTAGAAAATGAGAATAATAAGGCTTAGGAATACAAAATTTAGGAAATTAGAAGCTTAATTAAGTCCAATTAATTAATGGGATGCAAACATAGTGTGAAAATGTACGGAGTATATTTTTCTACACTACACATAATATGTTTTACTATAATTTTTTCTTGGTTAGACCTCCACAATCATATACTTTTTTAAAATAGTGACACTGTGTTGATGGTAGGGTTAATTGACTAAATGTTTCATTTTTTAATATTTCTCCCAATGTTTAGGGTCTATCCATTGATTTATCATCAACCAATCATTTCCAATAGAATCATCAATGAAAAATTAAGTTACATTCATATTTTATTATATAATCAACATTAAACCACTAGCTTACCTTAATATACTAACATCATCGAAATTTATACACTATCTTTACTTATTTCCATAAAATGATTAAATTAGTGATAGGGTTCTGATGAAAGGAGAGAAATCATAACATCAAAGACTTTCCAAAATGAATATTCAAGCCACTCCTTTTTAGGAATAGGTATTGACATTACAGAAAATTATTTTGTAATTCAATATCAAACTAAGTTTACATCCATGTACACATTTTAGAGAGATCAAATATTTTATATCTCTTGTGACAAATATTACTTATGTATTCATAGAAGTGAGTTAGAGAAACAAATAAAGAATGCATACATTTGAATAGATTTTTCCTTGAGATCAAATATGTCGTAAGAATTTACTAAGTTAATCCTTTACATCTATGGTTTTTTTTAGATAAGCAACAACTTCAGACTACACCATATATTAACTTTAGATGTATGTAAATTAATCTTCAAAAGACTTTCAATTAAATATTATTATTTAAACATTTATTTGAATCAATATATTTATTATTTTAATTCATCTATCAATCCCAACTCATTAATAATGTAAGACTTAATACTTACTTGGTTCACTACTTTATTTCCCCTAAATTTACTTCGAAAATAAACTATTTTTTATTTTTCTTCTCTAATTTTTTATATATACCTATGCACCAATTATATACAAATGGCCCATTAATATATGTATATTTAAATTCTTATCCAATAATTTTCATTTTTTAAAATCAATTATTTAATAAAATATTTAATAATAAGCATTGAGCATTGCATTCTCCAAGGAAATTTGTAATTTTATATCCCCAAAAATTTAATTAAAATAAGGTCGTAGTTTTAAATAATTGCGACATTTACATTGAAGAAAAGTTCGGTGGAGTTAATATTGGAGCTTTAGGGTTAATGCAAGCTAACTATAAATCGAGCGAGGAGATCTCATATTCATCAACATCTCAAGTACAATCATCCTTAGAATAGGAGTGACAAATCGAAGAAATACTTGTGCAACGACATATGGATCTTGAAGCTTTTCTTCGCCTCCGAGAACAAGACCCATCTCTGGGTGGTTCATATGGATCATTTGCAAATCATCTCAATAATCCTGTTATCAGCAATGCATTTGCTAGTGCCATTAATAGACTCCGTGTTGAAGTCAATGAAGAGCTGGATGAAATCATGGATGTACCTGCAAAGAGAGAGACCACAGAACACTTACCTACGAAACAAATCTCACACAACCATGTTAGTGAAGACTCCATATGTGTAGTTTGCCTTGATAATTTTCAATTGGAGGAACAAGTTCACCAGTTGCCTTGTCATGATAATCATATATTCCATACTAAATGTATTCGCCCATGGTTGCAGATGCAGAATACATGTCCTGTCTGCAGAACAGAATTTCCCAAGCAAAGGAAAGATAGAAATCATATTTAGAATAACAATGAAAGCTCGAAAGCTTCATTTGTCACCCAGTCATTTTTGTTGAAATAGAATAAAAATCTGTTTTGGAACCGTTTGTTGGTTGTAACGGTTCTATAACTGCTTGTTGGTAACTGCTCGGTTGTAACTGTTTCTTTTTGCTTTATATTTCAAAATTTTGACAATAAAGAATATATACTATTCTCTGCCTCTCCTGGTGTTTATCACAGTTGTATTGTTGATGTGCTTTTCATAATCTTTTTGGTTTGTTTATCTGATAACTGTGTACTGTAATTTTTGGTATTGTTTCTTTCCCATTTTCTAATATATGGTATCAGAGTCAATTTGAAATGACAACTAATGCTAACAATATACAGTTGCAAATTCCTAAGTTTAATGGAAAATGTTATGATTTTTGGAGTTTTCAAATGAATATTTTTGCAGATCAGAGGAGCCACGGGATCTTGTGCAAAATGGGTATTCAGAATCGGCGGATCCAGCAGCATTAGTAGCACTCACACAGGATGAGAGATATTTATTGTGGAAAAATCAGAAAAAAGATTAGAAAGCATTATTGTTCATGGTGCAAGGTCTTGATGAAGATCTCTTTCTAGGAGTTACAACCACTTCAAAGGCACAAGAAGTGTGAGATCTCCTTGCACAATTATTCCAAGGTACAAAAAGAGTAAGAACAATTTGCTTACAAGTACTTAGAAAAGATTTTGAAATTTTACAAATGTCTGATTGATAAAGTTTAGGAGATTTTGTTACTCATAATTAATCAAATGAAGTCAACTGGTGAGGTTATGAAAAAACCAAAAAATTGTAGAAAAGATTTTAAGAAGTTCTCTGAAGTGTTGGAAATAATCTCAACTGTCAGCATTAACTCCCACCATCGTAGAATTTCAATTTTGGTTCGCAGCACAAATTTTGCAAATCCTCTCACATGTGTGAGATTTCATTCTCCAGCTAATGCATTTAAACTATATTTTTTAAATTCCAAGTGTAGGATAGATTTTGAATTAAGATTCAAATGCATATCTTTTTAGACAAGATTTCCCAGCTGGCAATATTGAATGCAATTAAATGCTTTTACTTTTCCCTCCTTTGTTGGGCTCATTCGTAGCTTCCAGAATAAGTCATAGTTTTTGGTTATTAGTTGTATGGAGCCATTTTTTTTTTTGAAGTTCGTTGAGTGGAATGAAAAATAATAAAAGTGTAGAGCAGAGTAGGAAATACATCTTTCTAAAGCAATAGTTACCAGAAGCAGTTAGTGCTGCAGTAACAGCCAAAAATAGGGGAATTTATCTATTTTATGTTTTGAGTATAAACAAAAAGAGTAGCAGCTCTGTAATTTTCTTTTTGGTGACAATATTGTAAGCATTGAAAAATATATGAAATATGAACTTTTGTTTGGCTCACTTCTATGTTTAAAATTTCTGCACTCCATTCCTATTCTCTGCTCTTTTCTATTTTGTTTTGTTTCTGTTTTGTTTTCCTATCCTCTGCCTCTTCCTTTGTAAAGATCTGATGACTTTATCTATAGATGAGCTTATGGGTTCATTGTACACACATTAGCATAGAATAAATAAATTTAGAAAGGAGTCATTAGATCAAATTTTTATGAGTAATGTATCCATGACAGAAAAAGAAGCAACATTTGAAGCGTCTTTTGTACAAAGAGGAAGAGGTAGAAATTCAAAAGGAAGAGGAGGAAATTTTCTAAAAAGAGGCAGAGGTCAAAGAAGCAATAGAAGTGATGAAGAAACTTGTAGTTTCACTCAAACAAGAGGGAGAGGTAGAGCACATTTTAGCAAAGAGGTAGATATTTTTAGAGGTATGATAAATCATTCACTCAATGTTATTATTGTCAAAAGTATAAAAAAATTACATCTGAATGTAGAAGGAAGATTTCCGATGAAAGTAAACAAGAAGCCCAATATGAAAATGAAGTTGAAGGG
>VDFB02022234.1:0-10294 GCA_007258455.2 Sequoia sempervirens
GCACATGGGATTCAACTCTGCTGAAGAAATCCCTTCGCGAGTTCCCGTGTGGGTTCGTTTGCCGAGGCTTCCATTGGAATTCTGGAATTCTGGAGGGAGGATATTCTTCACTCAATCTCGTTACTTCTTGGAAAACCTGTGGGATCGGCTTCCCAAACTCAAGACCGTAAGGTAATTTCTTTTGCTCACATTTGTGTTGAAGTTGATTTAAATAATCCATTACCAGACTCTATGGAAATTCGCATGGGATCTTCTTCTTGGATCCAACAGCTGGATTATGAAACCCTACCCTTTAGATGCAGAATTTGTCGTGAATATGGACATTTACACTGCAAATGCCCTAGATTTAAACCCTCCCCCTTTGCTGCTTCTGGACCTCCCAAGGGGGACAAGGGAAAGGCTCCAATGTCTAATGAACCTGTGGATAATGAGGGTTTTATTCCAGTCAAGTCCCATAACAAAGGCAAGGGCAGGAAGAGATCTTGGATGGATAGGCAGAATGAAGGCAACTTTAACAGGTTTGAGGTTCTTGATGATTTGACCCAGGAGGAGGGTATTCCAGTTGAGCTCTCTTATGGGGCTAAGGGTCTGCAAGATGTTCAGGATGAAGATGCAAGGAAAGAGGACCAAATTCTATCTCCAGGGGTTCTTCAAAAGGATCAGAAGGCTATGGATCCTTTGGCTCATGCTCAGGATTTCGGGGTTCTCCAGGGGTCACAGACTCCGAAGGACTTTGTTGCGGTGGTTCCTGATCCCCCTACTCCTAGGGGGGCCTCAGATCCTGCAAGGAGTAACAAAGCTCCTCCCACACTAGGCTTACAGCAAAAATCCTTTAAAAAGGGGCCTCTTGATAAACCGTCAAAGAGTGGAAGGAAGACTGATCAAGAGAAGGTTAAGCTTATGGGTGATACTTTGGTTGAGTCTGGGTCTGTGAAGCCCATTGATTCCCATTTCTCCCACCCCCATAAATGATTATTTTATCTTGGAATGTAAGGGGTTTGAACAGCATCCCTAGACAAAAGGTTGTTCGCAGATTAATTGAATCTCAGTCACCTGATGTGGTCTTTATCCAGGAAACTAAGCTTACTGTTGATGGGCTAGCTAATTGTGCTTCGCGTATCTGGCCCCAAGGCAATTGGCAGGGGGTAGGTGCTTTGAACAGTGCAGGGGGTGTGGCTTGCTTCTGGAACCTGAGGAAAGTTTCCCCCTTATGTTGGATGTCTAGTCGATCTTCCATTTCTCTGGTTGCTTCTAGTTTTGTTACTGGAGAAAGGTGTCTCTTATCCAATATTTATGCTCCTACGGATCTTTCAGGTAAGTTAAATCTCTGGGCTCACATTCATTTCATTCGAGCCTTGGACCCGTTTCTCCCATGGATTATGGCTGGTGATTTTAATGCTGTTACTTGCTTAGATGAAAAACGTGGTGGGTTAGCTAGGTTAGACCCTTCTGCTAATCTTCTCAGGGATATGATTGGTTCCTTGAATCTCATTGATGTGAAGCCTTCCAATGGTGTCTTTACCTGGAATAATAGGAGAAGTGGTGTGGAGGCTATCTCTAAAAGGCTTGATACATTTCTTGTCTCCTGCTATTGGTTGAATAGTAGGTTGACTACCAGTTCTAAAATTCTTGATTGGAGGGGCTCTGATCACTGGCCCATAAAGCTTTCTGTCATCGCTTATGGTGTCACCAAAAATCCCTCCTTCAAATTCCAATTGATGTGGTTAAGAGATCCATCTCTTCAAGAGCTTATGCTGGACTGGTGGCATGAGGGGATGCCTTCTCATGGGACAACCATGTTCACTTTTAGTAAGCGGCTTCAGCATGTGAAGTTCAGACTTAAGAGATGGAATAAACAATGTTTTGGGAACCTTCAAGCTCAGAAGATGGCTGCCCAATCCAAGTTGGATACTATCACTTGTTAGATTTGGGATCAGGGGTTGACCTCTGCCCTTAGTATGGCTGAGTCCTTGGCCCTGAAGAGTTTAGAAGAGTGGGAACTTCGGGAAGAGATCTTCTGGAAGCAAAAATCTCATATTGATTGGCTTCAGGAGGGGGATAGGAACACTGCTTTCTTTCATAATTCAGTTAAGGCTCGAAGACAAGGAAATTCTATCTCCTCTCTTGTTTCACAGGATGGGGCTCAACTCTCGTCCTATGCTGATATTTCCAGGGAGGCAGTCAATTATTTTTCAAACCTCTTTTCTAGGGAGAATCTTGCTGCTTGGGCTGAGGAGCAGGCCATCATGGATTGTATTCCCCACCTGGTCTCTGCTGAAATGAATGGGACTCTCTTATGTCCTATCTTGTTACCTGAGTTGGAGAAAGTGGTATTTAATATGAAAAAAGGTAAGGCCCCTGGTCCGGATGGGTTTCCAATTGAGTTTTTTCAAGAGTTCTGGGAAATTATAAAGTTTGATCTCCTTGAGGTGGTCCTAGAATCACTTAGGAACAAACAGATGCTCAAGTCTATGAATTCTACCTTCTTGGCCCTCATACCTAAGTTGGAAGGAGCTAACCAGTTAGCTCAATTCAGGCCTATTGCATTATGTAACGTTGTTTACAAGATCATCACCAAATTGATTGTTGAGAGGCTCAAACCACTCCTTGGTTCTCTCATCTCGGCTGAGCAGGGTGGTTTTGTTGAAGGGAGACAAATTTTGGATGGTGTTGTGATAGCCATGGAAGCTATTCATTCTATGGCTAACTCTAAGGAGAAGGCTATGTTTATTAAACTTGACATGTCTAAAGCTTATGATCGGGTGAGCTGGGAATTCTTACAGAAAACTCTCTTGGATTTTGGCTTTGCTGAGGAATGGGTGAACTGGGTTCTTAGTTGTGTGACCTCTACCTCATTCTCTGTTCTCATTAATGGGGAACCTTCAGATTTGTTTAGTGCTTCTCGGGGACTCCGGCAAGGGGATCCTCTATCCCCTTACTTATTCATTATAATGGCTGAGGGTCTTGGTAGATTTATTAAATCTCAGGTGAGACAGGGTCTTATCCATGGTTGGAGCTGGAACAACCTTCTCCCTTCCTACTCTCATCTTCAGTTTGTGGATGATACTGGGCTAATGGGCTTGGCTAGAATTAGTGAGGTGGTGAACTTCAGGCGAGCCTTAGACATCTATCTGAAGGCTTCTAGTCAGCGTATTAATGATGATAAATCTTCTATTTACTTCTTTAATACTCCTCAACTTATTCAGAGCAGGATTGCTAGGATCCTTAGATTTCAGATCGGTTCTCTTCCCTTGATGTACCTTGGGATCCCCTTGGCCTTGGGAGGACAGCGGAGAGATTATTGGCAGGGTATTTTGGATAAATTTCGAAGTAGGGTTAGCCATTGGACTCACAGATGGCTATCCTCTGCTGGGAGAGTGATTCTTCTTAAGACGGTGGTGCAGTCTCTTCCCATTTATAGGTGTTGTGTGCAGGTTCCCCCGTCCACCTTTGTGCGGGAATTTGATGCCTTGTCTCGGCAATTTCTTTGGTCTGGCAACCTTCTTTCCTCAAAATGGAGCTTGGTCAAGTGGGAGTCTGTGTGCAGGCCGAAGCATGCTGGGGGCCTTGGTCTTAGGTCTATGGCTCTTGCTATCACTGCCTTGGCTGCCAAACTGTACTGGAGGTGGTGTAACAATCAAGATCAGGATTGGGCTAAGATTCTGACCCACAAGTATCTTTCGGGTGCTGATTGCCTCGATGTGCCGCGTCTTCCTTTGTTGGGTAAAGGTTCGTGTATTTGGGATACCCTTAAGAAGGGTGCTCAGCTGATTAAGGAGGGCCTCTTTTGGATCTGTAATAGAGGCTCCGATGTTTTGTTTTGGCAGGACTCTTGGGATGGCCACCCTCCCATTCTTTCTAGTTTTCCTCAGCTTCAGCCTCTTTGCCATATTTTTTCTGAGGCCGGTTGGGTTAAGGTGGAGCATTTTAAAACTGTCAAGCGTATTGGGCAGGCGGTGGTGGCTTGCTGGAAGGACCCACAGGAGTGGCCTGTGGGTGGATCTGATGAGGATCGTGCTGTTCTTTCTAGAGTTTTGGAGGCTAGGCTTTGCAGCTCCCTTAATGGGAGGGATGTTCTGGCTTGGAATCCTAGTCCAAAGGGTAAATTTACTGTTGCCCAAGGCTATGCTATGCTCGACAAGAACTTATATGGTCCTGCTGAGGTGCACTGGTGGAAGAAGGTTTGGGATAACTTCTCTTGGCCCAAATGCAATTTTTTCTTATGGTTGGTTGCTCAGAGGAAGTGCCTCACTTGGGAAAATCTTCGCAAACGTGGCTTTCAAGGACCCTCTATTTGCCTTCTTTGTTCTCACAGTGAGGAGTGTACCTCCCACTTGTTCTTTCTTTGCCCTTACTCTAGAGAGTTATGGCATAGATGGTGGGAGGCTTGGCATCATGGGTGTATTCATGCTACCTCCTTGATTGACTTTTGGGAAAGTTTGGGCAGACCACCAGCAAAGACTCCTTTCCTTCAGGTGGCCTGGTCTATTGGGCCTATTTTCATTCTTTGGAACCTTTGGTTGGAGAGGAACCGTAGAGTTTTTTGTGGTTCCAATTTGGGAAATCTTCAATTGTGGAAGAAGATAATTAGCAGGCTTCAGGAGACTATTTCGGCTAAGTGTGACATGTCTGAAAACCTTGACCCTGGTGATCTTGATATTGTGCAGAATTTGAGCTTGGGGGATAGTAGCCAGGGTTGCTTTGCTGGCAGAAGGCCCCGTCAGGTTCGGCAACGAGTTTGTCGTGCTGGGAAGTGGATGCCTCCCCCGGTGGGGGTCCTAAAGATTAATACTGATGGTTCTTCTCGTGGGAACCCTGGTCATGCTAGTGTGGGAGGTATTGGTAGAGGTAATGATGGTGGTGTTTTATGCACTTCTCACATAGGCGCTTGTGGAGTGCACCTCTCTTGAAAGATAATCTCCCACAATCGAATTGCAGAACACTATCCCAAGGTCTCTCGGGTGTCAGGTCATGACAATGCTAAGATACCTCAGTAGTTTGATGTGATTTGCTGGAATCACAAGGCGGCCTTACAGAAACACGAAGTGTGGATGTGAAACACGAAGCAGGATCTTCAAAAAGGGAGTTCTTAGCATGAAAGCATTCAGGTGTTGGCTGTAGGTTCAAACAACAGTCTTAAACTCCATCTAGTTGCTGGATTTTGCTTTGTAAAGTGCAACAAACCTTGGTGTTGTTCAGCTTCTAAAGAAAGTAAAAAAAGAGCGAAGGGGAAGGAAAGTTCCTAAGCCTAAAGCTTGCTGCGAACAGTAATAATGGAGTCCCTGCAATGGACAATTCCTTCAAACAATCTCCTACTTAACCATGAATTTCACAATATCATGGGAGTCATGCAATCTTCTAAGGGCTGCAGATTTGTATCTTTCATCCACCACATACATGTATGAATTAAAGATAAGTGTTTGAGGCAGCTTAAATCAGGTCCAGGCTAACTTTGCAAAGCTGTCTACCTTTAGCAAACAGCAAAAAGTATGGACTAAGGAGTTGTCAACAAGGCAGGAATTTTCATGAACAGCTAACAACATTCCTAAGATTATCCAAATAACATGAACAACTAACTAAACAGCAAATAGATCTAAGTTAAACATCCAAGATTGGAGAAATAAATCAATTAACATGAGAGAAAACAAGGAAATGCACCAAGTCAATGCTATTTCTCATATATTTCAGCAGCATGTCTTTACAACAACTCAACTCTCATTTTTGCAAATGAGGGGAGTGCTCTATTTATAGCTCTTCCAAAATCAAATGAATGGCCAAGATTCATTTCCATTGTGTGGCCACGATTCATTACAAAATAGGGTTTCACCTACCCTCAAATAGATTTACAATTTTAAAACATGTTCTGTCTTTTCCCTATTTTGTCATCTAGTGGATGACACTATTTGCTTTGTCCTGTAGCTAATTGCTGTTCCTTTGGCTGTAGCTACTTTTCTGGGAGGTCTCCCTCCTTGGCTGGGCTGTCTAGTTGCTCCTCGGAGGCTGCGTGTTCAATATGCTTGAGGATTACGGCCTGGAGCTTATCTACTTTGAGGATTTCGCATTTCAACGTCTGGTAACTCCATTCTTTAGCACTCTCTTCCAGTCGCTTCCAGTCTTCATCATACTTTGAGCCCTGATCCCTGAAGAGCTCCGATCTATCGAAGGCACGGGCAGCGAAACTCAAGAAATCTGTTGTGATATCTCCAGCTGTCCCATCCTTCATCCTTCCCTCAAAATACGACCTGACCTTTTCCGCATCCAACTGCACCGTGGGCATATCATAACCTGTTATCATTTTGAGGTACTCGGCGCATTCGGCTCGGATCTCCTTGATCCATGCAATATCTGGATCCACCCTACTCTGGATCTGCTCCATCCGCTCCCTTCGATTGATGAGGTCCCTGCGCCATATGTCCACCAACCAGTGATCCTCCTTCTTCAGTCCTAGCTTCTCTTCCCACGTGCTTTTTGGCATTCGGAGGATGGCCTCAACCTTCGGGAAGGCAGAGTCGTAGATCGCAGGGAAGTCAGTGCAGAGCTTTCTTGTGCCTTTCAAGGACTGAACCAGGTCTAGGAACTTGTTGGCTATCTGCACGGCCAAGCCGATCCCTATGTTTCCGACCTTTGTAACCTGCTGGAACCAATCCTCTGTGGTCTTCTCTAGATTTTTCCTCCTTTCCAGCTTATCTATTTGTTCCTTGGAGAGTAGCTGTGGCGCGGCCGTCGAGGTAGTGGGGAGGTCGTCGATTGAAGACCACTGCTGGATGTAGTCGGTTAGGGCAGCGACCTGTGCTTTTAATTCATCCTTGGTGACCTTATCCTGCTTAATCAAGTGTACCACTGTGGCCACTGACTCCTCAAGATGCCCGACCTTCTGTTCTCTGGTGGCTATCCCTAGGTCGATCGTGGAAATGCTGTAACTTACTCCATCCTGGCCAATAGTTGGCGTTGCCACTTGTGCAGCCCGGGAGCCAGAAGTGTCCATGGTTACCCTGGAACGGACCTTAGGCCTCTTCTCCTTCTTTGGTGTGGCTAGAGATCGAGCCAGGATGGCCTCCAATCTCGATCTCGGGTCACTTAGAATAGGAGTAGTCTTTTCAAGTTGCCTTTCCAACCAGTCGAGCATGGGGGACTTATCCTTGGGTGTATCATGGCTGTCGTCACCCTTCTCCATCAGAGGCAAGACTTCGGCCTCCTTTTCCTTTTCAAGTTCTTCCTTTTCCCTAGCAGCATCCTCCTCCTCGTCAGAATCTTGATAAAATACGAGGCTTTTGACGGGTGCCCTAGTGGTCCATACCTGAGTGGGATCTTCCTCTCTCGCCACCTCTTCTCCTATTTCTTTGACAGCCTCGGCTCTGGGGCTCTTCATAACATGGACCTCGGCCTCAGTGATGGCTTGTTTAGGCTGTTCCTTCGGTGGCTGCCCCTCTTCCCCCGGCTGCTGAGCCGACTCTTCCTTGATGTCTTCATCAAAAGTTTGGACAATCTCTTCATCTCTTGAGCCATCCCCCTCATCTCTACCTTCAGAAGAGCCCGTCTCTTCCTCCTCATAAACAACCTTGTCGATGGTTCTATGCTCAAATTCAGGGTGCTCAAAATAATCGTCGGCCTCCTCCCCAATAGGCTTCGAAGTCCCTCATTCTTGCTCTTCTAACTCTTTTGAAATCTGCATGGTGGCCTCCATAGCTGGCGGCTCTGTTGGCAGTTACGAAGGCTGAGATGTGGCGAGGGCTTGGGCAAGGGCAGCCTGGAGAGCGAGGTCCATCAAAATCTGCGAGAGCTCCGGGGGAAGACTCTGCAGGTGCCGTGTAATGGCCTCGGGCACAGTGGAGATGGGAACAGGCGCTGCTATTGTTGCCAGAGGTAGGGAAGTGATAGGTGACATGGCAACAGCAGAGGAAGGGGAAGTGGTCATGTTGGAGGAGGAATCAATGTTGATTACGGATCCAGTTGGAGGTGAAGAGGCGAGGTGAACGGAAATGTCCACCGCTTGTGGAGATGAGGCAATGGCGGCCTGAGAAGTGGGCAGCGCACCAGCCAGGGGAGGAAGGAGCAAAGGAGGCTGTGTTCCCGTTGTGACTACTGTCCTTTTGAGTTTCTTGGGAGATGAGCCTCCCGTATCCTTTGTTGCCTACTCCTTTGGGTCCGCAGACTGAGCCGTTTCTGCCTCCTTTCTCTTCTAGGACCGGGTGACGGGGGGAGACTTGGAAGTCTCACCAGCTGATGGAGAGGCGGCCCCCTCCTCCGTGGCGCTTGGTTCGCTCTTGGTTGCTTCATACGTCAAAGCCACCCCGTTTTTCTTCAGCAGTGCCACCTTTCCATCGACCCATTCCCTTGTGCGAGCAATGATAGGTTGGGTGATTGTATCCAGGTCATTGACCTTTTGCTCGTCCCAGTCGATGGAAGGGATTGCCAGGTTGGCAACCGCAGGGTACCCCGGGTGCACCAAGGTGGACTCATCCTCCTCGAGTTGGTCCGGCACCAAAAATAGTCGTACCTTCCTCAGAAACTGCACCGTCATCCGCATATAATGTCTCTGGCGGACCTCCTTATCATCTTTGCAATCCGCCCATAAATCTTCTACATGATGCTTGTGGGAATATGCCGGCCCCAGCGCCTTCCTGACATGACCATGCGGGTCCATTCGAGGGCATGGCGTGTACCACTCAAAGTTATACTCTTTGAGCTCCTTTTCTGAATTGCCGGCGCATTGAGAGGTTTGCAGCCGATACTAACCCTGGCCGAGGATCATGGGATAAGGGATCCCCGCTACATGCTTCTGGCTGAAGACCGCCTGAATATGTTGGAGCTGCCGGGAAAGCTCCAGGAGGATGATTCGGTCATTTGGGTACCTCGGCAGTTTGTTTGGCCGCTCTGTGAACCCTTGGGCGCGGATGAATGTGAATTTTGGGAACTGAATAAACAGGAAGGCATACTCCTTCAGGAGGGCCCTGGCGCTGTGAGATACCCTTCTTTCGAAGTCCCTGGCTATCAATCTGATTATATGGCCTGTGAAGGCATCATTGACATGGCTATACTCCTTAAAGTAGCGGTACTGGAGCTGAGGGTATCGGTCGAAAGGCTTAAGCCCTCGTTTGTGCTCCCCATCTGGCGCCTTGAAGAGTCCGCTGTATTGTTTCTGACCCGCCAAGGAGTACACTAGGTACGAGGTCATATAGAATTTTTTGCTCTTCTTGACATTCATAAACTGCTCATGGAAGCAGTTGCTGATGATACTCCCCCAGTCAAACGAGCTCTTGGTTTTCACATCTTCATTTCCTCGTACGATCTACTCAATGTAGTAAGCCATCCACTCCTGAAAGTAGGCAGCTGCTGGGAGGCCCATGACTCGGCTTAGCATAGTTACCAAGTCGTGATAGTCTTCATGAAAGTCGCTGCGGAAAAGCTCCTGGGGAACTTTTGCGGCGCTGCCCCGTTTCTCCTTCAACCAATAGATGTTGATTGACTTCTTGATGTTCAAGGGATTGGCATCCCATGCCGCCTGACACTGCTCCAAAGTGGGGACTTGTATATGTGGGAATGTCGGAATGTGGAATGTTTTTCTAATTCCTTCCAGAGACATGTCGGCGAGGATATTTCCCTCCCTGTCTACTATGGTTCTGGTATCTGCTTGGTAGGCTTCTCGGCAAGCCATTACCAGCTCAGGTGCTATTAGAGACGGCGGGAAGCCAGCAGCTTTAGCGATTCCGCTTTGGCGTATCAATCGTGCATTCTTTGTCCTAGGGTCGACCTTGACCCTCTGGGTGAACTCATCTATGTCCACCTGGCCTATGTTGGTGTCTGAGATCTCTTTCCAGTCAGTCGAAACCTTTGACTGGAGCGGTTCACCCTGAAATTGGAACTTCATTTGGTCTTTATCGTCTTTCCCATGGACAGCCCTTCCAGATTTCTTACCCTTGTCCTTTTCGGTAGAGGTCCCTGAAGTTCCTGCGGCCGATTCCATATATCCTGCAGGTAAAGGGCGAAGTTAGCACAAGAAAACACCGAAAACGTTAATGTTAGTCCGTATCGAGCATATTATCTAAATAATCATTTAAATACATCACAAATTTAATCCTTAGGTGATATCAATTTCATATCAGAGCATTTGACCAATCCGGGCCCGGAGGGCCAGACTTCCCTGGCAGGAATGCTGTTAGGAAGGGAAAACACGAGCGAAAGCTCCCGGAGACATCCGCTGGCCAAATGTTCATGTTCCAGGGGGTCCATGATGGAAAACGGCATGTTTTAGGACGTGGGTCGAAGTTAGATTTTCAATTTGGATTGATCTGGA
>VDFB02022236.1:0-29114 GCA_007258455.2 Sequoia sempervirens
ATGTTTCCATTATCTAACTCATTGAGATTTCCAGCATGGGAACAAAGTCAAGAAATCTATTGATTATTCTATCTAGTGGATCATATCATAGCACCTGGCCAATTCCAACATTAAGTCTACCTCCACAAACACATTTGGGCATGCCAAATTTCCTATGTCACAAGCCCATAAGTTGTAGGAGGGGCAGTCAACAAGTCTGCTTTGGAAAGCATAGTAAAACAAATCCCAGCCACTCTATGGCATTGTAATATCACAAATTGCGGAGGTGGCATCCTCAAAGTGGGTAGTCAGGACACCCTCACCAATTTTTCTCTTTCCCACCTTATTCTTTACCTCTGTAGCTAAGTCCTTAGGGGGTTCCTCCATAAACCTAGGATGATCCTTCTTTATAGTTCTTTGCTTTTAAGGCTTTTCTACTATTTAAGGTTTGGGTTGGTCGTACTGGGGTTTGGGTCTTTTAACCCAATTTTGAGTAGGTTTTCTTTAAGGTTTTTCTTTAGACCCACTAGGTTCACTCATATTTACTATGTAATACAACTAGGGTTTCCAAATAATAGGTAATTACACCTTAAGACTTTAAATTCATAGGGCTAGAATTAAAAATAACAAATCCACCCTCTTTACCCCAAACCTTAGGAGTAAAAACTTCAATTCCCTTTGAGTAGACAAAAATGATAATTTTGAACACAAAACCAAGCTACCTATCCAATTCCCAAATTACTTGATGCACAAATTGCCCACAGAGGCCAATAAATTAACTTACCTAGGAAAATAGCTGGTTGTTCCTTGGAATTCACTTTACCAAGAGCTTTGTATTCTTCACTTCTCCACTTAGCCGGTTCCTCTTCTCATGATGACTACAATCATGAAAGAAAATACTCAACAACCCTCTTAATACCTTAGAATTGAAGTGCATTCACCATTAATGGTTGATGGCTTGTTCATGCGAGTGAACTGACAAGTATCCATTCTAGTTTGAACTCCAACGGTCAATCTTCTAGATTTAAAACATGATCAATGATCTCCTCTAACCATCACCACATGATTTTTACAACTATGCTTTAAAATGATGATGAAATCTTGAGAAATTTCCACATATCCATCCACTAACTCATAGTACATCACATACCTTGTCGATCATCGTAGTAGTGCCTCAAAGTTATGTCCAAACTTTGGTGATGAGTGACACACCCCTACTGGAAATAATATTCCCCATCGTTTGTCATAGAAATGTGACAAGGTTGCATTTGTATTTCAATGAAGAGGGTGTTCTAGCGATACCATAATATATTCACAAGCCATCACATATTGCCATAATTGATTTGGAGTTGAGAATGATTTCGGTGATGGGCGAACCCAATAATAGCACCATAATTAGACACATGGTAATATAATACCGCTCCCTTCGATCCATTCCCATCGCTCTTCATAGAGAGTGAGAAAAGTCATGAATCAATTTTGCAATGATGCGATACAAAGAGAAAACAATGTCCATCACTCATTGCTATAGAGGTGATGGGAAGCTGCAACATTTCAGCAAGAAGCGA
This sequence comes from Sequoia sempervirens, assembly GCA_007258455.2. Lineage (NCBI taxonomy): Eukaryota > Viridiplantae > Streptophyta > Pinopsida > Cupressales > Cupressaceae > Sequoia > Sequoia sempervirens. The sequence goes on from VDFB02022236.1 coordinate 1,548, forward strand.
TACACAAGGTCCACATCTATATCACTCATTATGGTAATCAATCATGAAGAGTAGTAACTTTCAGTGACACACAATATAAAGGAGAAACATAGGCCCATCACAAAAGTAACTTCAATGATAAGCAATCAATTAAGTGATTGAAATTTGCTTGTGCAAATAGGTTGTTTTTAAAAAGGGGATCTCCTAGGACAATGCACGATAAGGTCTCAAAAGACTTGAAATTTTTTTAGCAAAGGATGTAAAGGAAAAACAAGTTTGATAAATCAACCTTAAAAATAAAGGAATTTCAAGGACCTAGGCATGTGGAAAGGTTCAGTGATGGGTAGCAGGAGATCCTAACCATATGGGTCTGGTCACTAGACGGGCTTCAATGACTCAGGTTATTTTTATATGACAAATAGATCAAAGAGAAAGGGTTTAAGACAAAGGCTAAAATCCTTCAGAGTCAAACACTCCTCATATAGAACCCTAAACCCTAGTCTTAGCCAACCAAACTAACATCCAAGAAAATGCTTTCTCTTAGATTAGTGGAAAATAAATTTTTTTAATGAGGGTTCCACCACTAACCTTGTGTTTTTTGTGTGTATTCTTCATGTTTTTGTTGTGTCTACATCATGTTTATTTTTATTTCATCATCTTTATGATCCGTCATGCCATATGTTTTCATCGTGTATGCTTCATGTTTTCTAGCATTGCATATTTATGTATGTTATATTATTGCATTTCATACATATATATGTGTTCCTTTGTGCTTATGTTTTCTTGCCATATGATCTTGGATCATGGGGGGCTTGATCACCTCCCTAGATCCTTAGTCATCCTATCTCTTCAATATTTGGACAAGTGAACCCCTCTTGCCATATAGTTTCTACTTTAGTGTGAGTTTGAGCATAAGTTCACACTCTCACTAAAGTGGGGGATAAATGTAGCATCATAAATTGTCACCTTAAAAATTTCACACTTTTTTTTTCTCCTAAATTATTGAGCCTAATTGGGACCCTATTTTCCTAAAATTATGCTTTCCATAGCCCATTTGTACAACTTTTTAATGAATTGCAAGCATTGAATAAATGTTTTTCCCTAATACATTATGTCATGGAAAATAGGTCCAGGACCTATACGCCCATGGGTGTATGGGTCCCCCTATTCTATCAAGGACCAATTTTTAATATGTCAGAGTGGCCATTTTAACATTCAAAATTCAAATTTTAAATATCAGCTACCAGTTTTAATTCTTGGGAAATTAGAGAAATGCCTATGAATACCTAGTCTTTTCAACATTTAAAATCTAACAAGAAAACTATTGGAAAAATTATGATCAAGAGTTCTATCAAGTAGGTCAAGAGCATCATTTCAGAGTATTATTGCATTAATTCAAGATCCTAACATCATGTTATTGAAGTGTATGTGTGTTCATGTTGTCATTGTTTTGTGAAGACTAACACTTTTGTAGGTCTCCAAAGAATTCAAGAAAATCAAGTAAAGAAAGATCAAGACCTTGAGGTGATGTGCATGAATTCAGTCCTTCAAGGAAGCCATTGAAGGGTGGTGAATTTCATCACTTTGTGACTTCACCATTCCTTCCTTTCAATTATCTTTTTATCATTAACATTTTCCATTGTGGAAGTGGAAACAGTTACACAGGGTTTGACTAAGGAAAGCCCCTAAATGGCCCAACATTTTCTCTCTTTGAATGTGCAGGTTATAGGTTTAAAGAAGATTGAAGAGAAGTTTTTCATTGTTGTATTCAAAGCCTTAAATCTTGTCAAGCAACGAAAAATCACCTACAAAATTATCTGACAATATTTTGACAACTTTGTAGACTGAAATTAGAAGCTCATATATGTCATAAAAGGAGCCCAAAAGAAAATTAGGACACCCTATTAGAGACCCATACACCCCTAGGTATCCCAGTCCTTTTATTCAACTTAGAACCAACTTTTTAGGACAAGTACCTAGTCTCTTGCATTTTCTAGATCTACCTACAAAATATTGCTTTAGTTTGTTATTTGTCGGGATCTTTCATTTTATGTATTAGGTCACATAGTATAATTAGGTTAATAAAGGAAAATCAATTCCAATCTATTTCCAATCCCCCAAAAGAAGGAGATCTAGGTCTAATTGGCTCACATTAATGGTTGATAGTTAATCTATTTGGCTTGTTGATCTCCCTCTTTAATGAAACCCTATGAAAGGTTTTGAATCCTATTGTTCTAAGCACTTAGAACTTAGGATCACCCCTTTTTCTATATTTTAAAAATATATGCATTTTTGAGTAATTCCTTCTTGTTTATTTGAAATCTCTACCATAATTTCTTATTACGTTTGATGGAGTTGTTAAATTATATGAGTTTCTTGTTCCAACCTTCTTTCTCTATACTCGTTATCCAATAGGGTAGCTACAACTACATTATGAAATGGATTACTAAAATCTTATTTATTTTCTTAAGAAGAAGTAGGAGAGTCATGACTTGTGGATTTACCCTTGTATGTCTTAAAGGTGGAGGTTGGGGTAAGTTCATGTTTGTATTTTGTATTTTAAAATCCTAAGATGTAAATATACTTCTTATATCATCATTTTCCTCAATCCTAGACTTACCATAATTGTGTTTACGAGTTCTAACTCTATTGTTAGTTTATTTATCCAAGTTAAATTGATCTAATTTTTTTTTGTCTTACCTCTACTTGATGAACTGACCATTTCAATATCATACCTAATTTTTAAGCTTTCCACTTAGCTTGTCTCTTTCTCACATCAACTAAAATTGGATCAAATTTACTTTGGATTTTTTATTGCTACATTCTATTCATTTTTGTCTTGTTTTGGGTCTTCTTAATATTATTGGGATAGAATTCATAATAGAGAACCATTCCTAACTGCATAGGAGGTTTTAAAGTTGGAACACCCACATATAGCTACAAACAAGGCATTTATAATAAATTTTAGATTACAATATCCCTAGAAATGATACCATAAATGTTAGATCCCAAAAAAAATCTCCCAAATCATAAATATTTTTCTACCTTCAAGGTCAAGGGTGTTAGCAATTTGAAACATATGAATAACCAAGATATCTCTATGAGAGAAAAGGTATAAAATTATAAATGAAATAACACAATTATAGACCTTGAACTCCAAGATATGTGTAAATGTCAAGATGATAAGATTGCATTATGAGCTCAAAGATAATTTGTAGAGTAATGACTACATGGATCAATGGACATGTATGCCAAAGTATGCAATAATATGAAAATACAAGCTAGTTAGTGAGTTTATATAGAACTAAGGAGATAATGGAGGTGGAAAATCCAACCAATAGGAATTAACCACCAAAAGTGGAAGTGGCCACCAAAAGTGGTAAATGCTCCACCCTTTAAGGATTGAGATAAATCATCACTAAATATCTTCTAGTTATTAAATAATAAACTCACTTTATTATACTAAGCAAGCTTAATAAAAGTGTAGGAAAAACCTATGACTAAGGGAAAATAAATTAACCCACTAAGAAATAAAAACCTACATCAACAAAGAGATTACCTTCAATAAGGTAAATATGGGATCATCAAGAGACTTATTATGTTTAAAGGTTATCAAATGAGAGTGTGTAATCTCTCCTACTCTTTGGGCTCAAATTAAACCTAGGAGGGTATTCCTATAATTCTGCTTGAATAGGAACTTAAATCAAACAAAATAAATAGTTATACAACCCACAATATCCATACTCATATGTAAACTTAACCCCAATAATTGTCACTAATTTAAGTTTAATTGGTTGTAATAACCTCTATATAGATGATTCAAATAAAATACACATGTATTTAAAAGTGATAAAAGTGAAATCCCTTAAGATAATTTCTTTTAGATTCTTTAATAATAAATAGAGTACATATATGTTATAAATGATTCATTGATAATATAGCAATTTGTTTCACTTAAAATCTATCCTTAGTTACATTATTGAGTCATAAACAACAACTCACTAATATACTTATATTTCTTATACTCTTAGTGAATTATTTTGATAATTTTTATGGATCTGGAAGGTTAATATTCTTACTGGTTGATGCCTTATTAAGTAGTAGAGTTATATCTAAGAATAAAAATCAAAGCACTATAAATAACAACAAATGTATGATATAAAATAAATACTTCTGCTCAATAATCCTTCTCTAAACTCATTGATATTCATCTAACACAAGAGACCGTTATATATACCAAGAATGTAGTATATTTAAATGTTGCAACATTTTCAAATACATTTATAGCCGTACCAACAAATGTGGTGGAAGAAAGCTTACAAAAAGAGGGCCTGACACACCTCTTATTCCACAAGCAATCCAAAATATCAATGACCAACTAAGGAGACAATTATCTACATACATATACAACAATATCTACATTACTAAAACTTAGAGAGTAGCTCTAATGGTGGATAAAATATCATATATTAACATCCTAGAATTTTTTGCATTGTGTTCAATAAAAACCTAAGAAACCCTTTAAATGAATGAAGAACTTGTTTATATAGATTGGTCTAGAAATATGATCATCGAAGGAAATGGTGTGTGGATTTGATTATGCAAAAATAAATCATGTTCTTATCTTCCATCATGATAAAATCTACATGTTAGAATTTCCCCTTTGAGATCCTTGAACATCTAGAACCATGAGATCACTCCTTGTCCATATGCCATACATTTGAAAATTAATGATGTGTGAAATATTGTATGGTGATGAGAAGATTACCTAAAAAATACATTAAAATATTAGCTTGGAGATGGCATGTTAGTCGTTGAGCTCAATAATAATAACTATGGTTTGGGTTGATTGTTGAATTTCTCCTTTGGACACATACAAACTTGCATATATAATGATTTAATATTATAGTTTTAGGGATTGATCAGGTTATTAATGAAGAATTGGGTCATCTATGAGGGTAGGTAGGACTTTCCATAAAAAATATAGGAGTTTCATATTGTTAGGGGTTAAAGGAACTCGTACAATATGCCAATGATCAAAATGTTAGAGAAATGAGGGATCAAGAAGGATCAAGAAGTCATGATAGAAGGGACAAGGAAAGCGCAAGGCCAACATGGGAATTTAACAAAGTAAAGAATTTTGAGAAGTTGGGATTAAAGTTCAAGATGGGGCTTAACTTGGTATTGAGTTCATGGGAGGATGAAAGTCCAAATTCAACAAGTCATATAGAAGAAATCCATAAGAAATAGACTTTTGAGGTTGAATGAAAAGTGGTGCTTGAATAATAAATGGCCAAAAGTTTGACTCTGAAATACATAGAGAATTATGGGGAGTAATGGATGAGAGTTCAAGAAGTAGATATACGACATAACATGTACCATACAGGATGGAAAGATGATGAAGTTTTAAAGTTTGATAAACTGATGATGTAAGCATTATGTTATTTAGATTGTTAACATTGACATGATGCCATTAGAATAAATCATGGAAATTACAGTATTAGGTATGGGGAAAATCTAAGACTTTGATGAGAGACTTAGTGGGAAAAGGTGGGATGCTAAACTTTGGGGAAGGTATATTGGGATGACAAGTTTGATAGGGATGGTAGAATCTAAAAATTTGAAAGCCAAAACACATAGAGGAATTTGATGAAGACTTAAAGGAATATTGAGATTAGGGAATTATGGGTGACAAGGAAGGTATGAGGGTATTGAAACCATAAAATTATTAAAAGCTAACAAAATCAACACTTAGTTCATTTTAAAAGGATTAAAGTGGGGTTTAGGGATCAAAAGGGAAATCATGAAGGAATGGGAGATCCCAAAATATTGAAACTTTGACAACATAAAAAACACTAAGAAAAACCTATAAATAATATGTACTTAAAGTTTTTATGGATTTTTGGCATCACTTGACATCTAAGGAAACTCAATAAAAATTGACATTATAGATTTGAGTCCAACACATGCTCTCCTAAAAATTTCCAACTCTTGTCCCTTAATTCCCTCTTGAGGGGAAAGTATTGGTGCTTCATGAATTTTGTTTCATACTTGATTTCTAGAATAAGGAATGCACTATCTACAACTAATCTTCCATCTCAATCAACACTACTAGTGCCATCTCTAAGTGGTGTTGCAACATTCAACATCAATACATCCATGATACATGCATTAACCACAAGGATTTTAGCTATTTCCAACAAATAAGGGTTATCCAAAATGTATTGATATAGCATTGAGTTTCTTCCTCCATCATCTCATGTGTTCCAAGAAAACATATAACTATTGATATATTTCACAACACCTTTCAAAACCTCTTGTTTTATCCAATCAACGCTCTCAATGTTAGGCACTTGATGGATCCATACCTAGTAGTAGACAAACAGAAAAAACCATAAATATTAAAAAGAAAGGAAAATGACATCGAGATGAGATGAGGTGGGAAGAAGATCACCTATACCAACAATCCTTTACACCAAAAAATCTCTCGGTACTTTCTCATAGAAATCAAAGAATCTATGCTGTATGTATGCTAATAACATTGTACACCCTCCATCAATGAAAATTGTATGGATTAGAATGTATTAGGCTAGGCATAATATGGTATAGGTTTGGATTCTTAGTGTTTGATGCACTTAAAGTGAAGAACATAGTAGGTCAACCAATTTTTATGATCATATTAGAAAAATATCCTCAATATTTTGATTAAAATGATTGTGTGCCACAAAAAGTTGAGCTAACATGCATCAAGTGGTCTACAAGATTGTCATCATGTAGGTCTTGAATAAATTCTTGTAGATCAATGATAGTCTCTAAAGGGCTATAATCAAAGCTCTTCTTTATTAGGAATTTGGGTAGAGACAGATAGAAAAGTTTGCACACAATAATAATACTTTCATATTTTCTATATTCCACAATCAATACATGGATAATATATAGCCACTTGCATAGCCAAACAACCTCCTATTTAATAGGGAGGTGTTATAACAAATATCCCGAAATACCATTCATAGGTATAACACATTAACCACTAACTATTGTGATATATTGTTATTTCAACAATATATACGACTAACCATCCAAACCTATATTAGTGAGTTGTTTATTAACAACATCACTATTATAATAGTAATTACCTTTCTATAGTTACATAATTACTAACACCTCAAATATAATGTACAAACATTACTTTTCCTAAAATTCCCCCCCTTAATGTTTACATGGTAGAAAAACATTCACACACTCTTCTACAATATGCTCACCCTTATGGCATGTCCAACTATGTGACTCATGACCTTGATCCAAAAGAAAGGCTCTCTCCTCCCATGGTTTTAAACAGGCTTACCACAAACCTTGACGTGACAGGAACTCATCAACTGTCCACCTTGTGTGGTTTTCTGGACCCTCCCACAAACCCTTTCAAGAGATCCATGAATTGCATTACATTGGTGCTTTTGTTTGCCACTATGCTTGTACATCAGGGAAGTTATACGAAAATCAACATACATATCACAAATCTGAAAACCCATACTAGGAAAGGTTTCACATTACATTCTATAAGAACACACTGTTCTTAATTGTAGTCATTGTTATTGATCGTTGCCACTCGATCTCGAACAACATAGACAACCACCACTGCCACTAGAAGCTTCCCTTGACTTTAGTCATTTTGACACAAAATGGGAAATGGAACATTGGTTATTATTCCCCCCCACAATGTGAAATTTCTATTTATTCACACAACCAGGAACACTGAAAAGCAAATCATATTAAGTTGCATACTACTGTCTAGATGTTGTTGTCTAAATCTTGCTACATATGATCACCATTGCTAATGAACGTATTCACCGACGGGTGATCCCATAATAGTGGTTTACAATTTTTGGCCAAACTAGACACTGAAATTATTATTTTTAACTAAATCTTCACATTCGGCACCTATAGTAGCTAAACCGTGAGAATTTGAAGATGGTGAAAACTAGAGTCTCATCAAATTTTTTCTGTAGATTCTAAAATATTTTTTCAAAAATTTTGGAATCAAATTGCACTTATTTTTCCATCTCCCATGAAAATAGATTTTCATAAAACAACATTTTAAAAAAGTGATGCACAGATAACGCATAACTTTTTTCCATGAAGGATAAAATTTAATTCTTTCAAATTTAGATTTGTAACTCGATATCGAAATGCTTCCACTTGGTTAGATATTTTTATTGAATATTTTTTCCTTAATCAAGTTCAAAGGCAAACGAATTACAGCATAATGACCAGATAATGCTTAACTTTTGTATATGTCAAAATTTTATTTTATTTTTTTGTTGGATCAAGGAATTCAATATCCGCACTCATATTTTCATTTTTTTTGATAATCTTCTATTTTTCCACATGTGAAGAACAAATAAATTCATTTTCATGAAAACCTATGTTTAATAAAACTTAAAAAACAAATACATAACAAAACCAAAACATATTAAAATTATATTCATTGGATAGCTTGTTCTGAGGAATACCATAACCATTTGAAATAAATTTTAAATGAATTCATTTGATCCCCCAAAATATAAATCAAAAGTGATTTTTTATCAGCATTTTGATAGGTGTAAAGGAGACGCATTTATAGGTATGGTTTAAAACTAGCGAGGTTCTATCCAAGGGGGTTTGATCTAAGGTGATTTGATCAAACCCTCTTCAATTGGAATCCTTAAAATGGAACTTTTTAAGGCTTAAATCATTATATTTTCTAAAAATATGTGATTTCAGCTAAAATTCGTTCCTCTCAAGAATTGTAAACCACTATTATGACAGCACCCCGACCGATCATCTTCTAACGAAATACGATAGTTAGAGGATCATTGCAATCAGAGGACCTTTGCAGTCATATGCTTTCAATACAATCATTTTTCAGCATTCACACACCAAATTGAAAAGCTGAAAAAAATACACTACACAATAGAAAATAAAATGCCACCATAGCCAATAAGCTACCCCGTCGTTGGTGACTGATGAGAGGACATTGATTAACCTCCAACCTTTGATGCCTCCATTCTCCAATGGATTTGCTACTTAGTAAATATGACTTTGAAGTTCAATTTTGGAATGCTTCCCCACAAAATGGATGTCACGTACAAGCGAGAGTGGATCCAATTACAAATGAAACAATTTTTACTTTTTATTACTATTTGACACTTTTGCATTTTGAATCAATAGTAAATGACTCATGAAAAATAGACCCTATTTAAAAACAAAATAATATAATTTGACTTGTAGACTATGACACAAAATATCTCCTAGTAATACATTTTAAGATACTAAACTAATAATAAATTATAATAACAAACAGTACCCAATACCAGAATTCAAGAATAAAGAACCACCATATCTTTCTTGGTTGCAGGACCCCAACATTAGACATCCTTCATGGATTCCAAAGATCAATACGAAGTGGCAGGAGTTACTCTTTTATCTTCACTTTTGATGGTTTCCATACAGATAGAAGCTCCTGATAAAATTTCCTTCTATGAGGCAAGCACGATTTTCCTTGATCAAACGGATCGACTTTCACTTGATGCAATGGGTACTGCATTGAATGCTAACGCCTCTCAATATAACAACATGCTTGACTTCCCCTTGTCGTTTGATCAGATAGTCATCAAACTACAACACATTCGGGTATTTATAGCATGAATTCAAATGGAGAAGAAATAATAGTTACCATGGCCGGAGTGCCGAACTTGTCTAACGACAGCACCGATATTACTGTATAAACTAGTATATCACTCTCTCAAAAGTCTAAATTAATGCAATGGTCAATTGAAATGATCTGCTAAAATTTTATAAGCCCGGTCAAGACAATGAGATCTTCCCTATGGCGAAATACGATCGCAATTTTTGAGGCATCCCTGCTCTAGATTGTAAATATCTGCTAACAACAATCGAGCATAATCTTGTACTCATTTGTGGCTGACAATGAATAGATGGCCACTCAAATTTTCATCAATATTAGCATGAATTCAAAATTTCATCATAATATTGTAAAAAAAGTAGCATAATCTTGGGCACTAACCAAACTTGTTATCTTGGTATCTCGTCCAATGTAGAGACACATATAATGTGTGGAAATCTAAAATAACCCTCTCTATTGTACTCATTTGTGGCTGACAATGAATAGGTGGCCACTCGAAATAAATAGTTGTTTGGGTAGGAACCAACAAGAGGAAATATGGATCTCTTCCTTGTCCCTTCATCCAAGTGGAAGATAACCAATTATAAAAAGATTAATAATTTTTAACCTATTATTAATAACATTGCTGAATAACATTGAAGGAATTATTTTAGAAGATCTATAGAAACATGGTGAATTAATATAGATATCTTTTTAGTATTGGTATGAATGAGTAATTTTTTATTAATAACACTTAGAGAAAATGAGTTTTTCTCACATAGAAGTGATAGATATTTTATTCTAAAGTCTTCTTACGATTACAATGTCTAACTAGTCAATACACCTTGGTAAATGTTTGGAAATTGAAGAAATATCCTACATGAAGCTAAGTGGGTGGCCACTATATTTTAGTTCTACACCTCATACATGAAACTCTTTTATAAATTTATTAACTCATGTAATCAACATCTCTTCCACTTGCATGAATACCTACAAACACAAAAAATGGCTTTTAGGATCCATATTATTCCTTTTGAGAAATTTATCATTTTGATCTACAAGGCACTGACAATAAACATTGGGACCAGATAAAAACCTTATTTGTATTCCTAGATAGCATTCGATGCATATTGAATAATTGGGTATAACTAAAAATTGATCTATTTGTGCATGAAATTGTTGTTGTGCTACAACAAAAGAGAAATGAGGGGCGAGGATAGTGAAGATATTAAAGAAGGGAAAGAATAGACTAGAAAAGGTAGAGTTGGCTTGGAAATTTTAAGTTTCTATACTTTCAAGAAACACATTCCTTTTCTCATGCTTGGATTTATTGAATTCATCTCTTTGTTCTTGATAACAAAAATGCCTCATCTCATTTCTATGATCTTATTAGTTGAAGTGCTACAACTTCCACCATTCTTCACAAAAGGTGTAATTCTTATTTATTCTTTTCCAATACAGTGGGGATATTGGAATTTGGCTATCATTTCTCTCATTGATGAGTCACTGCCAAATAGATGATTGATTTTTGTAGCCATGCCATAAACGAAGAATAAAATGAGAACAAGTAATAAAGGAAGTTAGAAAAATATAATACAAATAAATTAGCTAACTTGGTAGGCCATAGAAGACCAAGAATGAGTGAATTCAACTGAATATGTAAAAATAAAAAGCATAAAAAAACATTAATTAGGATTTTGAACACAAATGGATGTAATGTAAACAAAAAGACTAGATTCCAAATATTTTAATTTAAGTACAAAATGAGGCATGCCAACCTTTAGCTTAGGAGGAAGAATACAAAAATATAAGTATTTGAAATAGAAAAACTACAAGGCCAATGCATACAAAGTTCCTTTATGAAGAATGTGATACAAATAGAGACCCAAAAGATTTATACAAAAAAAACTTAGAGATTTCTTCAAGGATGAAATTCCTTTCATTGAAAACATTAATATGCTTGAATCTTGTCATAATTGAGCCTATTGGCATCATTAAATGTTCACATTTAACATACAACATAAAGAGGAATTGGTGTAACAACATTACTTAAAACCTCCATAGCCAATATAGGTTTAGATAGTAATAGTTGTAAGTCTCTAATAGGAACACCCATCAAAGTATTTATAGTTTGATAAAACATACTCGCTTGTCTCATGTCACATGAATGGTCTTGTTGCTCAAGTCTAAGCATATAGTTGAAATCATAATTAGTTACATGCTTTCTACATTTTGGAGAATGCCAAATGTTATCTAATTTTTGTACAATTTTTTTTGTATATTTTTCACCAACAATAATAGGTCAAGAAGGTTAAGAAAATTTCTCTTATTGTATTCTTGTTATGATGAAATAGGCAAACATGTTATGTATTTTTTAAAAATTTGCAAGAAAATGAGCATGTAAAGTAACACATAATCATCCTTGTTGCTCAATAAAGTGTTTCCTATAAAAGAGGATAGAGCTTTTATAAGAATACAAATAATGTAATGTCTCTACTTCTTCCAAGATATGATCTATTATAAGCTTATTTTAGTGTACAATATCGATGGTATTTCCATTCCATAATACAACATAGCCACTTATAACTATACACATAGGTAGATGCTCCTTTTAATACAAGTCATATAGTTTCCTACCTTTAACATCATAATGTCCACCCTAAAATGTAATTTTAATGTTATATCCCAAAATTTCTATAAGATGACCAATTTTTTAGTTTTTTACATGTCATCTATTTTATGTATTATCGATATAGTGGAAATTGACTCAAAAACACCAATTCCATTAGTGAATGTATTGGATACAATTAAATAATGGTCTTGTATTCATATGAAGTGGAAGTTTTCTAGGTGTACATAATTTTGGGGTTAGAATCACAAGGCATAATAGTTGAGGAAGCTTACAAGAAGATCTCTGATAAACTTGGGCAATAGTTATAGGTAAGATTTATAGCCTTCATATGATTATTAGAGATGACATATAATGTACTTGTTTGAACATCATAAGACTAATCAATGATATCATCAAAAAATATTACATGTATTTCACCTCTAATAGAGTTAATAAAGTCAAAACAAAAAAAATACCATTACCTCTACTATTTTTGAAGGTATGATGAACACCATTAGATAAAACCCACCTTGGATTGAACAATACTTTATATAAAGGCTTAATGCATCAATTACGATGGTTTAATTATGTACTCTTAATTTAGAGGCAAGATAGTGCAAGGATGGGTTGTGCAATTGTTAGACTACTTCCACTTCTTCAATTCAAAATAGCCTTCTAACAAGTTGATCATGATGTTTTAAAAATTTTGTAGCCTTGATCTAGGAATTAAAAAGGTGTTGGAGATATATTCAACATTATGTTTATTTTTATGTTTTCATTTCCTATATTTTAAAAGGTTCAAATTTGTCTTTTCTTTTGAAACTTTTAGAAGGAGGTTAGCTTTTTAATGTCTTGATTTTGTCAACTCCATGTGCATGTAGCTTGAGGGAGTCACGTTTTGAAAAGAGTTTGAGTTCTAATATGACTAAGTTGAGATATTAGGGTTTTCTATATGATTGTCTCTTTTCATGAGAATAACAACTTCCATGGCATGTTCAAGATCACCAAGTAAGAGAAGGGAGATACAAGGAAGACCATGCCAAGATCTGATCTCATTATCTATGATTTCAACAAGGGGAAGTGCATTTAACATTTGTTTCCTTCATTATTTTCAATTTTAGAGCTTTGAAAATTATGTTATGGGAAGTCCCACATATGGAATATTCCATGATGAGTAAAATAAGTGTTTAGAAAATTGTTTGGTCTCTAAATGACACCAACTACTTCTCATGCAAGGTTATGGATGTGGGAAGAAAGTGCAAAAGGGTGGGTGAGATATTCATTGAGCTAAGTTGAGTAAGCTCCAAAGTTTTCTTTGTTGTTTGTTTTGGTATAGGGAAATTTTAAGGGTAGCTTAAAGGTATGAAATTTTCCATTTGAGTCTCTTATCTTTGGAAGCTAGAGAGCTTACTTAAAATTTATCTCTAATAGTGTAACAAAAGGGTCATGTTACTAGGAGACATCAACATAGAGTTTGTCATAATAAAAGTTTTGTGCATTATGATTCTTAGTTTGATTGGTTTACTATTGAATTGTTGTAAGGTGTGCGCCCTTGGTCTCCTTGTGCTATGCAGTGCATCACTCAGTTTCATGACATGGCTTAACCACCTCCCATGGATTCATTAACTCTAGTAGTTGTATTGGGTATTAATAGGTCAATATTTTGGTGCAACAACAACTATCTATGCAACAATTGGTATCAGAGCTTGGGCCACGAGTTCAAACCCATTGCTTGTGTTGGTGGGATTGTTCAAGGTGTGCGCTCTTGGTCTCCTTGTGCTATGTAGCGTATTGATCGGGTTCGTGACATGGCTTAACTGCCTCTTGTGGATTCATTAACTCTGGCGGTTGTTAAAAGGTCAATCTTTTGGTGGAATGACAACCATCTATACAACACAATTTTTTTTTAGACCTCATAGGGTCATAAGAGGATGAATTGAAGTTGTAAAATACCATCTTTGCTAATAAAACGCTAGCCAAGAAACCCTTAGAGACCAAGTGAATAGATTGTGAAGAGGAGACAGTGTGACAGTGACAGAAAATCCATGGTCAATTTGATGTCAAGCACAATATTCATAGAGATATGGATAATATTCTTGTAGATAGTATTCAACCCTACAGGGGAAAGAGTATAGTTTTGGATGTGTAGGTTTGACAAGTATCTTTGTGGACAATGATAGTTAAAGAGACAAAAGATAGTGAAGCTTTTTTAGTCCATAAAACATGTGTGGGAGGTCAACATGGACAAGAGGATGCATGAAAAACCATTAGAGATATAGTCAACATAGGTTAGAATGAGATTGTATACAAGATTGTTTATCATGAAGACCCTTCATAGGTTTTATCATAACTATAGTATGCCTATATTGTTTGTTTGAAATCATGTTAAAGCTCTATTCATTTTCAAAAAACCCCCCATGAAGTATGAAGAGAGTCTAAACATGAGGTTACTGTTGAGTAAGAGTTAGTAGGTGATTATGAGTAGTGGAACTTAGAGTTTCAATAAGGTATTACAAGGCGCCAAATTGTTTTTTCCAAGGATTATGATATGTTACTATAGTTTTGAGAGCTGAGAGTTATTGATATGTTTGTTCAAAACCTCACAAACCCTATAATTTGTTATCAAGAAGATACAATAAGTGGGAAAGAGGAGAATAACAATCCTAAAATGTTTTAAATAGACCGTAGAAAAATCAATAGCAGTTAAAATAAGGACATAGTCATGTGATTGTTGAAGGGGAAGGGATGATAATTAGAGGTAGTGATGGTGATAGTGAAGAGTTCATGCATAGTGAGCACAAATATAATAGAAATTAAATACTAATGGTATCCCTTAAGAAGCAAACATATAAGCAATACTATCATTTTGACAATCAAAATGAATGACAAGTGTGATGAATGGTGTGATGAATACTATCATGTTGAATCTCTTAATTCTAGTCAAGGAGGTAGCTAAACTTCATTAGATAGTTTAAGGACATCAAAACCATCAAATGGCAATACATGCCTTTTTATGCTTTAAATGATAAAATGCTAGTTAACATTCCTTGTAAAATGTGTAGCATACAATTCTAGTTTCCTTATTGTATCTTAACTAAATAATGATTAAGAATTGAAGATGAAGATAATTTATGAGGCAGAATGCAAAGGTTTGAAGAAAATCCATGAAAGCAATGGTGAAGGACCATGAAAGGTTTGGAGGTTTTTTAATTCAAATAAGAAGACTATGCAAGGATGAATAGTGGCATGGAAAAAGTAAATTAGGGGACAAGAAACATAGTAGTTTGATAAAAAAGAAGTACAGTAAGGAGAGTGTGTTTTTCTTTCCATTTTTTTATCAAAGAGAAAAGGACAAAGAAGATAAAAAAGGGGTTAAATTATTGTGAAAGCTAAAGTAACAAATATGAAGAAGAGTAAGTGGGCAATAGTCTCATAAATGGATACTCATATTGAAGACATATTTACCTTAATTAAATAGAATAAAATGATTAAAGAACAAACATAAGGATTGAAGTCATGAAATACAAAGCAAAGAACAAAGAACTAATATCAAATGATAGTCCTATAGCAAGGAGTTATTGTCAACATAGTGTATTGCCAAAGATATAAAGTTTCATGAATTCAAATGATGAAAGGTGAATCAACCTATGATGCCATTACTTCCATTTCTCATGAAATCATAAAAAATCAAGATGATAATTAACAGGGGTCTACAATAGTGGTATCCTAAAAGTATTTTCAAAAAAATAAATGGACAATACTAGAGATGAGATCAATGGAACAATTTTGAAGCCTTAAAGACATATTTTCCTAATTGAAATATTCTTGAGAACAAAGTTTAAAGAATTGGTAAAGATAATGAAGGACTATATGGAACAAATAAAAAGGATAATTTACAAGGTTAGAAAGTCTTACACATAAACATGTTGAGATATCAATGTTGAAAGGCTAGTGACAAGTCATAAAACAAGACATGATAGTCCTAGTAACCTATTGAAAGAGATAAGAAAACTGATCTAAGTGTGATAAACCTAGTAGGTTGAGAACTACATGGATGATAGTATTTAAAATACCTAAGGATCACAATGATGTTTGAGGTCCTAAGGAGTTAAATTTGTTTTAATATTCTATATTACAAGACCTCTCACACTCTATAAATCATTTGATTGTTTCCAAGAATTTTCCACATGGCCTATGAATCAATTTAAGGGTAATTATAAGCAATTGGAGAGGTGGAGGTTAGTTATACTTTTTTCCAAGCATCTAGGGAAGTTCTGTGAGTTGAAAATAGATGGAGGGAATATAAGAGGTAATTTGACTCAGTTTAAGGCAATTGAGAGCATCTAGGATTCTTCTAAAATGATGATCAATGAAAGAGGTCAAAGTGAGGAAAGTTTCTTCATTCAAACATCATCTTGGAGAATTTTATGGGGCTAAAAAATAGAGTTAACAATTTTGGATGCCCAAGAAGGTTTGACCCAATAAACTAATGTAAATATATGCCATTTATTTGTCAAAACATGTTCCTAATATCTAGCAAGCTGTTGATAAGCTTAAAAGAAGACCTAAGGGAATAATTTCATTTAGTTTTGGCTATTCTAGCTATTTTATTGTAAATTTTTGAAAGTTATTTCAAGCCAAGGTAAAATTTTATCTCATTTTTAGGATTGTATGCAACTATAAGAACACCATTTTGAAAAGAGTGCAAATCCAAGTGACAACAAGGATGATGTACTGACACTAAAAGATGAACCATCCATCTTTGGTGTATCCAAATAATGAATGGAAGAGACACAAGCAAGGGGAATATGCATAACAATAATATAATCCTTCATAAATAACACTTAAAAAAACTAATAAAAGCTAACATACAAAGCAAGTAGAGAAAAATAAACATTCAAAAAGAATTGCATAACAAGATGAAAGAGGGAGTGAAAATTTAAGAGAAACAAAATAAGTATTTTTCTTACCTCATTTTTTAGAATACCCAACAAGAATACACAACTAAATACATAATGGACCCCTACAAAATTATACCACAAACCAAAAGCTTGTTATATTTCAAGGGTAGAAGAGAACCATGCATGTACATCCCATTAGAAAGTTAGAGTTGATATTTGAAGTGATCATGATGTGCAGAGAGAATGGGTTCCAACTTGACATGACATTGCAGGAAGGGCATATGATAGAGGTACATACAATAAGTTTGCTAATAACACCATTACTTAAGGGATTTTCTATTGGGGATTTAGAGAGTTTATATAAACAAGTTAGTTACAAACTTTTAGGGAGAAAAAGATAGTGAGGAGAAAAATAAACAAAAGAAAAGAAAATGCACCTAACCCAAGGTGATAACCTATCAATGCACATTAACTTCAATATTTTACTCAATAAAATATATTATATAGAATATCCTCAAAACCATAATATATATGAAACGAAATATTGAAGAAAAGTATTGATTTGGAATAGAATACAGGGTGATCCCACAATAGTGGTTTACAATTTTTGGCCAAACTGGACACTGAAATTATTATTTTTAACTAAATCTTCACATTCGGGCACCTATAGTGACTAAACTGTGAGGAATTTGAAGATGATGCAAACTAGAGTCTTGTCACATTTTGTCTGTAGATTCTAAAAATATATTTTTCAAAATTTTTCAAATTAGATTGCATTTCTTTTTTCATCTCCCACAAAAACTAGTTTTTTCCAGAAAACAACATTTTCAAAAAGTGACGCACACCGTATAACGCATAAATTTTTTTCCATGAAGGATAAAATTATAATTCTTTCGAATTTGGATTTGGAACTCCGATATATAGTGCTTCCACTTGGTTAGATAGTTTTTTATAGAATATTTTTTCTTTAATCAAGTTTCAAAGTCAAACCAATTACAATTCAAACATAGCTCGACTGTATAATGCGTAACTTTTTTTGTATATATCAAAATTCATTTTTTTTTGTTGGATCAAAGACTTCAATATCTGGTGCACTCAAATTTTTCAATTTTGTTTTTGATACTCTGCTATTTTTCCACATGTGTAGAAAAAAGACCTTCATTTTCGGTGAAGAACCAATATTTAATAAAACTAAAAAAACAAATACATAATAAAATAAAAATATATTAAAATTATATTAGTTGGATAGCTCGTTCTGAGGACTACCTGATTCCATCTGTGGGTTTTTGAAGACTCCTCCATTTTCATCCTCAACCCGAGCTCCGAAGCATAAAAAAGTAGACTTTTTTTGTGTCTCGGGAGGGGGATGAGGGGCAAGGGGCATTCGACCGAACCCAAAGAGGTTCGATCGAACCATGGTTCAGCCGAACCCTGGTTTGAGCGAACCCATTCAAGGGGGGCTCAGTTGAACCCATTTTCTATGCATTTGGGTTTTTTTTTTTGTGGCCAAAATTCAAAGGGGTTCACTCGAACCCTGGTTCAGGCAAACCCCTAATGGGTTCCTCGAACCAGTAGGTTCGTACGAACCCCCAAAATCACTTTTTTTGCTTTGGGGTCATTTTTTGTGAGTTTTGCTTCCTCACTTGAATTGTAAACCACTATTGTGGCTTCACCCTACACCAACAAAAAATTTTATGAGGCAAAAAATAAACATATACAACAATTTTGTATGTATCACAAACCAATTTTTTTTATTTGTAAGAATGAAAAAAAATTGACGACATATACATAAAAAAAATGAAAGGAAGAATAGGCATGGAATATGATTCCTAAACTAATACATGAGAGGAGGTATATGTAGAAATAAATTAAATTGATCATACAATTAGAAGAAAATAAATACAAAAGTAATAAACCATGACACATTTATGTGGAATTTTTTTTAAGAGAAAATCCCAACACTCCAAAGTAAAAAAATGTATTATTTAGTAAGAAATGGTTACAATACATTGGTAGATTCTAAATATTTACATGAGTATCACTAAGAAGAGATCTAGAAAAAAATTGGAAGCATAATAGTACATACAAAGCTCATTATAAAACCTCCATCTAAAGAACCTAATACATAGAAGTAATATGTGAAAAATAAAATGGTAATTAGGAAACCATGAGCTAAAACAATCCAAAGTATGGTGCCCAAATCCCAACCAAAATCCATTGACCAAATAACAAGCCGAGCCCTAAAAATAACAAATTCTAGGTCAGTCATAAGATTGTCATAATTTTCTCATCAACTTGGGAACTCCATATTGGCTCCATTATCTCTAATAAAAGGTGCCTTATGTTGTGTCATAACATGCATTGCAAGTTGGTTAATAAGTGTAACTTCCTCTTAAAACCCTCTTAGGTGTCACAAATACTCTTATATTTTTAATTTGGGAGGTCCAACTTTCAGAGGCCATAAATTTTGATCCAAGAACTTGACTAAGCCCATTAAAAGAAAATATCAAGGAAGTCTATGTTTTCATAACCTAATTTATTTGGTTAAGAACCATTTCAACATTTTTTTAGAGCCAAAATTGACCTCTAGATACCTAAGAATTACATTTTTTTGTGTTATGGAGCCTAAAATTAGACTTTTACTATTATTAACATTAGGATGTAAGGTTGAGACACATTTCCAAAGATTCTCCCACTTTTTTAACACCTTGCAAGAGAAAATGGAATACAAACACTTCAAAATATAATAGGGGTTAAGAGACTTGTAAACTAATTACACCACCTGAACTTCTTTATGTTGATTGGCTTCATCAATATATCTATGAAATTATGTGTAATAACCCTCATACTATCTAGACTTATTATTTTACGTGCTTTGCTTGGATATTGTGATGATACTGTTATTGTTTGATATGGTTAGTTAGATGCTAGATGATGCTGTTATTTCATTTTGGACATGATGACTCTATATGACATTATGGTTGATTATATCAGTCGATTTTCCAAATTATGATTTAATGCAGTGATTTAAATTAATATATTATGAGATGATTGTTAGTTAGAAATGTAATTCATTGATTATGTTATTTTGTTAGAATAGGTGTGACGAAGGACAATATAGCATCACTCGTTCGCGAGTGCCCTGTTATGTTGCGATTCCTTCCCACAATGCAGTATCTTGATTTAATGCTTTGATATATATGTATATATGCACATGTACACAACTTCGTTTGTATGCAGGATTGCAGGTATAAGTCTCGATTCCACCTGCTTCGGCAGGACAGGGCGAGCACCAAATAACCCAACGGATAAATGTTGATACAGAGGTGACGATGAAGTCCTCCCGTTCCATGATGTCAGGTCGTCTCATTGTTGGTATAGTTGTTGATTTTGTGTAATTGTCGTCTTTGTCTGTTGTGTTTGTGTTTTGTCTTATTTTACTATGAGGGCATTTACAATTATGACTTGTCTTTATGATTGAAATAAATTATTTATTTTAATGCTGATTATATTGTAATTAAATATTTAATTATTTTAATTATTTTGAAAATCATATATTGCAATTAAATAATAATTAAGTATTAAATATAGCTTAATTATTTTAATCAATTAAATTGGTGGTGGATAATTATGAGAATAAATTATTTAAAATAAATTTGAGATGTGAGTTGCAAGAAAAGTTGAAAAAAGGGAATTAAAGTAATAAAAACAAATAAAAGAATGAAAAGACAGTGTGAGCCAATAGGGTTTGAGTGTTGAAAAGAAAGCTTGTTTTAAAGATTGATTTTTCTTTTATCTGAGATTTTTGGAGAGCTTTGGAGAGATGAGGAATATATTTTATTTAATAATGAATTCTTGAGGGTTATCACACCCAGACAGAAGAACAGAAAACAGAAGTGC
Organism: Sequoia sempervirens; assembly: GCA_007258455.2. Taxonomy (NCBI): domain Eukaryota; kingdom Viridiplantae; phylum Streptophyta; class Pinopsida; order Cupressales; family Cupressaceae; genus Sequoia; species Sequoia sempervirens. Next base: position 22,600 of record VDFB02022236.1, read on the forward strand.
TGCAGGGATTGTTGAGTTCGTTCTGGACTACGGGTTGGAATCGGATTCGAGGGCATCTTCAGATTTGCATTGGACTCCAGGTTCCTCTCGTTGTCTCCTTCTCATACCTTTGCTCTTATCTGTTTTAAAAATTAAAAAAAAAAATTAAAAAAAAAAAAAAAAACTTCATTAGAAATGACTTTGCGAATATAGGATAAACTACTTGAACAGGCTGGGAAACTAATTAATCTTCATTCATTTTATAAAAAAATAAAAATAAATAAAACAAAATTTGCTGATCTACCTTCAAGCTGTCAACTAAACACTTTTATGGAGATTTCGAAATATTCAACCAGGTTAACATATTCTTAAGTGATTGTTGTAGTTTTGAAAAATTGTTCTTAGCTGTTCTTTTTTATATATATATATATGGATATATATATATATATAATGTTTTTCTTTCTTACTATATTACTGTTCTGTGCCTGTAACCAGAAGAAATATTTCTCTATACGTTTTAAATGTATATATATTGTAAATAAATATATATATATATATACAAATTTCGTATATATATATATATATATATATACACTTTTTCTTAATTAAATGTTTGGGCATATTATTTTATATATTGGGGAATTTTATTGAACCCAATTTTTATTTTGTTTTTATGAATCTGTGGCCGATTTGACCAGTGACGTCCCGTATACGGGACAGATTCATGTTCCAAATATGTTGTTTTGTTATTAAAAAAAAAAAAAAATTAATTATATTAACTTATATTTTCGAATTTGGTTTAAAGCAAATTTCATCCTTCTAATTTTCTGTGGCCGCTGACGGCGCACCGTACCTGAGCGGATTCATGTTTGATATTATAAAATTAGGTTTTGATTTAAATTTTTATGGAAACCGAAGTTTTATTTATTTTTGTTTATGTTATGTATGGGGAGTGGGGGCGACGGCTGGCCGTACCCCCGCCCCTGCCAGTGCGGCCAGGCTGTGTACCAGCAGTCCTTACAGACTGCTGTGTACAGCGGCCTTTAAGGCCGCTGTGTACAGCAGCCATAAGGCTGCGTACAGCCTGCGGCCACCCCTAGGGGCCGACGGCCCTGTGGGGTACGCTGTTTAAAATTTAATTTATTTGTTTTTTTCTTGTTTTTATTTATATTTTGTGATTTATATTTTTGTGTTTTAAAATTTAATTTAGTTTAAAATTTAATTTATTTATTCTTTTAATTGTACTTTGGCGTTTTAAATATATATATATATATATAAATATATATATTTCGGTGGGTAATTTGTTTATTTTATTAAATGTTATTATGATAAGTTATAATATTATTAAATATAATGATTATGATTTAGTTCATTTTGAAATATTATAATTGAAATTTGTGATATTAATATAATTTAATTTAATTAAAATGAAATTGTGATTATTATATTTAATATTTATGGTTAGTTTATAATGTGATTTTTGTTATTGTGTTATATTTTAGGATTAATTTGTATTATTGAGTAAATAAAGGGAATTGGTATTTGTTATAATTTGTTATTGCGGAAATTCTAATTGTACGAAGTGTAATAGGGTTATTTTTTTTATATATAATTTAATTTTAGATTATTTTAGCACTTGGGATGTAATAGGGAACTTTTACGAAATTGAATTAAATTTGTGATTTTGGTTGTGTAATCGAGTGAGTTGTTTTTCCTTAACCATGAAATCATGCAGTCTTGTTATTGTTTTCTTTTCTTTATGGTTGTAAGTTTCACTCGTATTGTGGAAATCTGTTGTCGAAGTGTGAAAACCGTAGTCCAGAGGCTCGTCATTTTGAGTATTATTCTCTTATTGTTTATGCTCTTGAGCGTTATTGTTTTACGTTAGGAAGGGTTGAACGGTTGGTTAAGCTTTTGGATTATGAGTTGTTGCGAGAAGGTTAATGCCTCGCGTGTTCATGTTGTGGTAATATGTTTTTTTATGTTTAGTTCAACCCTTGCCTGTTTGAGATATGTTAGGGGTCATAGGAGGGAGAGTGGCTCTTCGTGGGCGCCGGCGCCTCGGATGAGGAAGGGCCAGGATAACCCTCGAAGAGTAGTAAACAAGTGATAACCTAAACAATAGATTTAGGGGGATGGGTAGTTTAAAAATACAAGATAATAAAACTTGGATTCCTCGGCTATGCATTAGGGCTACCTTAGACTAGTGATAGACTGAGAAGGCCGTGGTCGGCATAGTCATAGTCTCGTCTTCACGAGAGACTATTGGCTCCACATTAGCTACCCTATGGTGCCGGCGTCTCAGTTAGGAGGAAGGGCCAGGATATCTGTAGATGGGTGCCGGCGCCTCAGTTGGAGGAAGGGCCAGGAAATCCCATGAGGGCTATGCGATGACACTCTCCACTTGACACCCTTATTGTTTGTGTTGTTGCCTCTGGATGTTATGTCCTTGTGATGTTCTTTGAATTCTGTGAATTTGTTTTATGATTGTTAAGTGATAGTACTTCATGTTATTGGGATGAGTTTATTGGTTTAACTGGTTATGTGATTTGAGTACGTCGTTGGTTGTGCATTGCATGATTGAGTTGTACTTGTTTCATTTCATATTGTTGTTGAGTCGGTTGACATCCATGGTCGGGTTCACTTCCTCGTCACCTCTGAGCACGGGGGGTGAGTTACTTTGTAATTCACATGGTTGGGTGGAACGTGCTCCGCACCCGTTGGGTTCCCCATCCGCGTCTTGTCATCTCAGCTTTCCGCAGTGCAGATGTTCCAGTGATCAGTTGTACTTCATGTTCATTATTCTTGTATCAATTCCCATGTTGGGAAATTCAATGTAATTCTTGTATCAAAGAAAATTGCAATGTAATATTATTTCAATGATGTAATAGTTAGGTTTAATTTGGATCTTGTTAAAAGATTTATCATGGATGTAATTGTGCGATGTTGTCATACTCGCATCATGGCTATCAGTTGTATCATTGTTTATGGGTTTTTATAAATTAAATGGTTAAGTTGTTTTCGTTATCTTTATTTTGTTTTGTGATTGCAATGTAACCTCGCGTGCCCCAGAGAACCAAGTGTGTTTATGTTATGTGTTATGCGATGTGTTTATGGTTTAATGTTGTTACATGTTATTTCTATTATTTAAAAAAAAAAAATTATTCGTGTTATGTGTGTGTTCTCTGGGGTTTGCACGACGGGCGTTACAACTTGGTATCAGAGCCAGGTTGCAAACGCTAGGGTCTTTGGGTAGTGTAGTCCATTAGGTTACCGTTTGTGCAACTCTTGTGCTCATGTCGTACTTTATCTTGTGGCGCAGAACTATGCCTCGAGGTAGAGGGCATTGGTGGAGTGAAGGCGTGGTGGGACGTGGAACAAGCGTGAAGCCCTGGGTTCCTAGTTCCCGCTGACCGAGCATGAGAACGTGAGTCTTCATAGTGTTCCATCGGTGACCCGAATCCGGCCAATTCGTACAACATATGCTTGGAGATCCTTGACCCGATTAAGGACCAGGCGGATGAGGTGCACAGTGGAAAGGGAAGAGGTCTCTCGGGCGACAGGATACAGAGATGTGGTTCAGTCTTTGATGCGTACTTGAGCCATATGAGAATCACGATGAGGGCACACCACCTCTACGCACGATGGTTACGAAGGAGGTGCGGGCTGGTGAATTTAGTGGCTGGAGCCGTTGCTTCGCCATGCACCCCTACGGTAGCAATACCAAGGCTTGGTGCGCAGTTATGCACTTGCGAGGCTTCACGTCTACTTGGTGGCGTCTTGAGGAACAGAAACTGCACCTTGATCTCAGTATGGTTACTTGGGAGTTGTTCCTAGACAGATTCAGAGCTCGTTTCCTCTCAGTTCACTGGAGGCAACGCAAGGCTGACGAGTTTCATGATCTCAAGCAATTGTCTATGTCAGTGGAGCAGTATGAGAGGCGCTTCTATGAGTTGAAGCAGTATGCAGGGATTAGCCACGATGAGGGCATGTTAGTGCAGCATTTTGTTCGAGGCTTGAATGCCCGCATCAGTGGTGGTGTACGAGTCTTTGAGCCGAAGACGATGGAGATGGCAGTGGAGAAGGCTCGCTTAGTGGAGGAGAATTTGGCCATGGCTTTGGGTGGTCATATCGGAGTACAGATTGGTAGCACGCCCACACCTGGTTACGTTACTCATGGAGGTCAGTCGCAGGGAGCAGGAGCTTCTAGGAACATGAACCCACCTTCTAAAGGGGGTCCGCAACGTCAGCAGCAGCAGCATCAACAACAACAATCGCAGCCGAAGCATGAAAACTTTCAATCTCGGCAAGGTGGCAATTCGCAGTCTCGTAAGGATCAGAACAGGATCAGGCACCAAATGCGACAGGAACGTTTTGCACAGTCTGCACCTAGTTTTCAGTCAGCGCCGAGTCGAGCAAGCTTTCAACAATCCAATGCTCCATCCGAGGGTAGAGGATTTGGTCGAGGTACTGGTTGCTACTCATGTGGGCAACAAGGGCATATCGCTAGAGTGTGTCCACAGAAGAGCACTTCTGGTTTTTATCAGAGACCTGCCGCTTCTGAGCCGACGGTGGGTGATGCAGGTAGATCTCATCAAGTGTTTTCCGTTGTCGACAATCGCCAGGGTGGATACCAGGATGCAGGTGCAGAGGCTTCTGGTAGAGGACGAAGTTCTGGCTTCGGAGCTCGCGAGTGAGCTCGAAAGGTTTCGATGGTGTCCTAAACGTCGTGATCTTGGCGTCTTGGGAGGATGTCTCCCTTATTTAAGAATCTTAATTTTTCTTTTTATTCTGTTATTTAATGGCTTCCAGGAGTAAGCCATATCCTAGGGGGGGAGGATGTAATACCCCTCATACTATCTAGACTTATTATTTTACGTGCTTTGCTTGGATATTGTGATGATACTGTTATTGTTTGATATGGTTAGTTAGATGCTAGATGATGCTGTTATTTCATTTTGGACATGATGACTCTATATGACATTATGGTTGATTATATCAGTCGATTTTCCAAATTATGATTTAATGCAGTGATTTAAATTAATATATTATGAGATGATTGTTAGTTAGAAATGTAATTCATTGATTATGTTATTTTGTTAGAATAGGTGTGACGAAGGACAATATAGCATCACTCGTTCGCGAGTGCCCTGTTATGTTGCGATTCCTTCCCACAATGCAGTATCTTGATTTAATGCTTTGATATATATGTATATATGCACATGTACACAACTTCGTTTGTATGCAGGATTGCAGGTATAAGTCTCGATTCCACCTGCTTCGGCAGGACAGGGCGAGCACCAAATAACCCAACGGATAAATGTTGATACAGAGGTGACGATGAAGTCCTCCCGTTCCATGATGTCAGGTCGTCTCATTGTTGGTATAGTTGTTGATTGTGTGTAATTGTCGTATTTGTCTGTTGTGTTTGTGTTTTGTCTTATTTTACTATGAGGGCATTTACAGTTATGACTTGTCTTTATGATTGAAATAAATTATTTATTTTAATGCTGATTATATTGTAATTAAATATTTAATTATTTTAATTATTTTGAAAATCATATATTGCAATTAAATAATAATTAAGTATTAAATATAGCTTAATTATTTTAATCAATTAAATTGGTGGTGGATAATTATGAGAATAAATTATTTAAAATAAATTTGAGATGTGAGTTGCAAGAAAAGTTGAAAAAGGGGAATTAAAGTAATAAAAACAAATAAAAGAATGAAAAGACAGTGTGAGCCAATAGGGTTTGAGTGTTGAAAAGAAAGCTTGTTTTAAAGATTGATTTTTCTTTTATCTGAGATTTTTGGAGAGCTTTGGAGAGATGAGGAATATATTTTATTTAATAATGAATTCTTGAGGGTTATCACACCGAGACAGAAGAACAGAAAATGGAAGTGCTGCAGGGATTGTTGAGTTCGTTCTGGACTACGGGTTGGAATCGGATTCGAGGGCATCTTCAGATTTGCATTGGACTCCAGGTTCCTCTCGTTGTCTCCTTCTCGTACCTTTTCTCTTATCTGTTTTAAAAATAAAAAAAATAAACTTCATTAGAAATGACTTTGCGAATATAGGATAAACTACTGTTTGAACTGGAAACTAGTGCAAAATACTAGTTAGAAATTTTATAAAATAAAATAAAATAAATTAAAATTTGTGATCTACCTTCAAACTGTCAACACAAACACTTTTAGATTTCTGAAATATTCAACCAGTTAATATATTCTTAAAGTGATGATTCTTGATTTTCTGAAAAATTGTTCTTAACTGTTCTTTTTATATATATATATATATGGATATATATATATATATATAATGTTTTTCTTTCTTACTATATTACTGTTCTGTGCCTGTAACCAGAAGAAATATTTCTCTATACGTTTTAAATGTATATATATTGTAAATAAATATATATATATATATACAAATTTCGTATATATATATACATTTTTTCTTAATTAAATGTTTGGGCATATTATTTTATATATTGGGGAATTTTATTGAACCCAATTTTTATTTTGTTTTTATG
>VDFB02022236.1:29214-40695 GCA_007258455.2 Sequoia sempervirens
TTATGCACTTGCGAGGCGTCGCGTCTACTTGGTGGCGCCTTGAGGAACAGAAACTGCATCTTGATCTCAGTATGGTTACTTGGGAGTTGTTCCTAGACAGGTTCAGAGCTCGTTTCCTCTCAGTTCACTGGAGGCAATGCAAGGCTGACGAGTTTCATGATCTCAAGCAATTGTCTATGTCAGTGGAGCAGTATGAGAGGCGCTTCTATGAGTTGAAGCAATATGCAGGGATTAGCCACGATGAGGGCATGTTAGTGCAGCATTTTGTTCGAGGCTTGAATGGCCGCATCAGTGGTGGTGTACGAGTCTTTGAGCCGAAGACGATGGAGATGGCAGTGGAGAAGGCTCGCTTAGTGGAGGGGAATTTGGCCATGGCTTTGGGTGGTCATATCGGAGTACAGATTGGTAGCATGCCCACACCTGGTTATGTTACTCATGGAGGTCAGTCGCAGGGAGCAGGAGCTTCTAGGAACATGAACCCACCTTCTAAAGGGGGTCAGCAACGTCAGCAGCAGCAGCATCAACAACAACAATCACAGCCGAAGCATGAAAACTTTCAATCTCAGCAAGGTGGCAATTCGCAGTTTCGTAGGGATCGGAACAGGATCAGGCACCAAATTCGACAGGAACGTTTTGCTCAGCCTGCACCTAGTTTTCAGTCAACGCCGAGTCGAGCAAGCTTTCAACAATCCAATGCTCCATCCGAGGGCAGAGGATTTGGCCGAGGTACTGGTTGCTACTCATGTGGGCAACAAGGGCATATCGCTAGAGTGTGTCCACAGAAGAGCACTTCTGGTTTTTATCAGAGACCTGCCGCTTCTGAGTCGACGGTGGGTGATGCAGGTAGATCTCATCAAGTGTTTTTCGTTGTCGACAATCGCCAGGGTGGATACCAGGATGCAGGTGCAGAGGCTTCTGGTAGAGGACGAAGTTCTGGCTTTGGAGCTCGCGAGTGAGCTCGAAAGGTTTCGATGGTGTCCTAAATGTCGTGATCTTGGCGTCTTGGGAGGATGTCTCCCTTATTTAAGAATCTTAATTTTTCTTTTTATTATGTTATTTAATGGCTTCCAGGAGTAAGCCATATCCTAGGGGGGGAGGATGTAATACCCCTCATACTATCTAGACTTATTATTTTACGTGCTTTGCTTGGATATTGTGATGATACTGTTATTGTTTGATATGGTTAGTTAGATGCTAGATGATGTTATTTCATTTTGGACATGATTACTTTATATAACAAGATGGTTGATTATATATGTTGATCCTCTGAATTATGATTTAATGCAGTGATTTAATTTAATATGTTATGAGATGATTGTTAGTTAGAAATGTAATTCATTGATTATGTTATTATGGTTAGAATAGGTGACTTAAGGACAATATAGCATCACTCGTCAGCAGCGCCCTGCTATAAGTTATGACTCCTTCCTACAATGCAAAGATCTTGATTTAATGCTTTGATATATATACATATATACATGTACAACTCTGCTTGTAAGGCAGTGATTGCAAGTATAAGTCTCGCATTCCACCTCGCTTCAAGTAGGACAAAATATGAAGCAACTTAAAACGTAACTCAAATGGATAAATGCGTTGATACAGAGGTGATTTATGAAGTCCTCCCCGCTCCATGATGTCAGTCGCCTCATTGTTGGTATAGTTGTTGATTTTTGTGTGTAATTTGTCGCTCTTTGGTCGCTGTGCTTGTGTTTTGTCTTTATTTTACTTCATGAGGGCATTTAAGGCTATGACTTGGTTCTTTATGATTGAAATAAATTATTTATTTTAATGTCATTATATTGTAATTAAATATTTAATTATTTTAATTATTTTGAAAATCATATATTGCAATTAAATAATAATTAAATATTAAATATAGCTTAATTATTTTAATCAATTAAATTGGTGGTGGATAATTATGAGAATAAATTATTTAAAATAAATTTGAGATGTGAGTTGCAAGAAAAGTTGAAAAAAGGGAATTAAAGTAATAAAAACAAATAAAAGAATGAAAAGACAGTGTGAGCCAATAGGGTTTGAGTGTTGAAAAGAAAGCTTGTTTTAAAGATTGATTTTTCTTTTATCTGAGATTTTTGGAGAGCTTTGGAGAGATGAGGAATATATTTTATTTAATAATGAATTCTTGAGGGTTATCACACCCAGACAGAAGAACAGAAAACAGAAGTGCTGCAGGGATTGTTGAGTTCGTTCTGGACTACGGCGGATTTGAGGGCATCTTCAGATTTGCATTGGACTCCAGGTTCCTCTCGTTGTCTCCTTCTCGTACCTTTGCTCTTATCTGTTTTAAAAATTAAAAAAAAAAATTAAAAAAAAAAAAAAACTTCATTAGAAATGACTTTGCGAATATAGGATAAACTACTGTTTGAACTGGAAACTAGTGCAAAATACTAGTTAGAAATTTTATAAAAAAAATAAAAATAAAATAAAATAAAATTTGTGATCTACCTTCAAACTGTCAACACAAACACTTTTAGATTTCTGAAATATTCAACCAGTTAACATATTCTTAAAGTGATGATTCTTGATTTTCTGAAAAATTGTTCTTAACTGTTCTTTTTATATATATATATATATATGGATATATATATATAATGTTTTTCTTTCTTACTATATTACTGTTCTGTGCCTGTAACCAGAAGAAATATTTCTCTATACGTTTTAAATGTATATATATTGTAAATAAATATATATATATATATACAAATTTCGTATATATATATATATATACACTTTTTCTTAATTAAATGTTTGGGCATATTATTTTATATATTGGGGAATTTTATTGAACCCAATTTTTATTTTGTTTTTATGAATCTGTGGCCGATTTGACCAGTGACGTCCCGTATACGGGACGGATTCATGTTCCAAATATGTTGTTTTGTTATTAAAAAAAAAAAATTAATTATATTAACTTATATTTTCGAATTTGGTTTAAAGCAAATTTCATCCTTCTAATTTTCTGTGGCCGCCGACGGCGCACCGTACCTGAGCGGATTCATGTTTGATATTATAAATTTAGGTTTTGATTTAAATTTTTATGGAAACCGAAGTTTTATTTATTTTTGTTTATGTTATGTATGGGGAGTGGGGGCGACGGCTGGCCGTACCCCCGCCCCTGCCAGTGCGGCCAGGCTGTGTACCAGCAGTCCTTACGGACTGCTGTGTACAACGGCCTTTAAGGCCGCTGTGTACAGCAGCCGTAAGGCTGCGTACAGCCTGCGGCCACCCCTAGGGGCCGACGGCCCTGTGGGGTACGCTGTTTAAAATTTAATTTATTTGTTTTTCTTGTTTTTATTTATATTTTGTGATTTATATTTTTGTGTTTTAAAATTTAATTTAGTTTAAAATTTAATTTATTTATTCTTTTAATTGTACTTTGGCGTTTTAAATATATATATATATATATATATATTTCTAAGGTAATTTGTTTATTTTATTAAATGTTATTATGATAGTTATACTATTATTAAAATATAATGATTATGATTTAGTTCATTTTGGAAATATTATAATTGAAATTTGTGATATTATTTAAATATAATTTTAATTTAATTAAATGAAATTGTGATTACTATATTTAATATTTATGGTTAAAGCCAAGTAATGTATCTTTTGTTATTGTGTTATATTTTAGGATTAATTTAGCTATTGGAGTAAATAAAGGAATTGGTATTTGTTGCAAATTTGTTAGCTATGAAATTTCATTAAAATGTAAGTGTATTAGGGTTATTTTTTTATATAATTTTAATTTTAGATTATTTTAGCAGCCTTGGGATGTAATAGGAACTTTATGAAATTGAATTAAATTTGTGGATTTTGGTTGTGTAATCAAGGAGTTGTTTTTCCTTAACCATGAAATCATGCAGTCTTGTTATTGTTTTCTTTTCTTTATGGTTGTAAGTTTCACTCGTATTGTGGAAATCTGTTGTCGAAGTGTGAAAACCGTAGTCCAGAGGCTCGTCATTTTGAGTATTATTCTCTTATTGTTTATGCTCTTGAGCGTTATTGTTTTACGTTAGGAAGGGTTGAACGGTTGGTTAAGCTTTTGGATTATGAGTTGTTGCGAGAAGGTTAATGCCTCGCGTGTTCATGTTGTGGTAATATGTTTTTTTATGTTTAGTTCAACCCTTGCCTATTTGAGATATGTTAGGGGTCATAGGAGGGAGAGTGGCTCTTCGTGGGCGCCGGCGCCTCGGATGAGGAAGGGCCAGGATAACCCTCGAAGAGTAGTAAACAAGTGATAACCTAAACAATAGATTTAGGGGGATGGGTAGTTTAAAAATACAAGATAATAAAACTTTGGATTCCTCGGCTATGCATTAGGGCTACCTTAGACTAGTGATAGACTGAGAAGGCCGTGGTCGGCATAGTCATAGTCTCGTCTTCACGAGAGACTATTGGCTCCGCATCAGCTACCCTATGGTGCCTGCGCCTCAGTTAGGAGGAAGGGCCAGGAGATCCATAGATGGGTGCCGGCGCCTCAGTTGGAGGAAGGGCCAGAAGAATCCCACGAGGCTTGCGCGATGACACTCTCCACTTGACACCCTTATTGTTTGTGTTGTTGCCTCTGGATGTTATCTCCTTGTGATGTTCTTTGAATTCTGTGAATTTGTTTTATGATTGTTAAGTGATAGTACTTCATGTTATTGGGATGAGTTTATTGGTTTAACTGGTTATGTGATTTGAGTACGTCGTTGGTTGTGCATTGCATGATTGAGTTGTACTTGTTTCATTTCATATTGTTGTTGAGTCGGTTGACATCCATGGTCGGGTTCACTTCCTCGTCACCTCTGAGCACGGGGGGTGAGTTACTTTGTAATTCACATGGTTGGGTGGAAGGTGCTCCGCACCCGTTGGGTTCCCCATCCGCGTCTTGTCATCTCAGCTTTCCGCAGTGCAGATGTTCCAGTGATCAGTTGTACTTCATGTTCATTATTCTTGTATCAATTCCCATGTTGGGAAATTCAATGTAATTCTTGTATCAAAGAAAATTGCAATGTAATATTATTTCAATGATGTAATAGTTAGGTTTAATTTGGATCTTGTTAAAAGATTTATCATGGATGTAATTGTGCGATGTTGTCATACTCGCATCATGGCTATCAGTTGTATCATTGTTTATGGGTTTTTATAAATTAAATGGTTAAGTTGTTTTCGTTATCTTTATTTTGTTTTGTGATTGCAATGTAACCTCGCGTGCCCCAGAGAACCAAGTGTGTTTATGTTATGTGTTATGCGATGTGTTTATGGTTTAATGTTGTTACATGTTATTTCTATTATTTAAAAAAAAAAAATTATTCGTGTTATGTGTGTGTTCTCTGGGGTTTGCACGACGGGCGTTACATTATGCATAGCATTAACTTTTTCTAACATCACCCTTCCATCCTATACCTTGTCACAAATAAAATAGTATTAGACATCTATGTGATTTTTCCTCATGTCAAAGGTTGGCTTATTTATCATGCATTTGACACTTTTTCTATCACAAATAAATCTATTAGATATTTGAATCAAACCCACATTTAAACAAAATATCTTAAGCTATATGGCCTCCTTACATGAATGAGTACTTGTCATGTACTCAAAATTTATAGTATATGTTGACACAATCATTGATTCTACACTCATGTAGGTTATATCCATCACTAATAACAATGGATGTGATATCATTTGGAATGAAATTATTCTACCATATCATTGAAAATAATCTAACCTTCCTTCGCCATGCCATATTTGTACATAGCATCCACTTAGTTGTATATGCTGAAATTTCTAAATTAATACATCTTACTTCATTGAGATTAAATTATTCTAAAAGAGTGAGAAACTTTAGATTTGATTTCATTGAGATATCTTTTGGCTATAGAGACATGATTTGAAACACCAAGTGAGAAAATATTTTCATTAATATTAAAGAAAGGAGACTGTCCATAGAAGTTTTAAAATTGTAAATAATATTTTTACATTCATGAATTGATCACAAGAGAATTGATCTCAATATATGTTAGTATATTCATCATTTCCAAGTCAATTTTCTCCTTAAAGATTTTTTTTTTTAGTAAAGGTATTTTATAGACCACATCAAGAAATAATGCTAGATAAAACATATTAAGAGTACTCTCTTGACTAAATAGAGGTAAAAGTTGAACTAGCATTATGACAACATATGAACTGTGTTTTTGACCATAAGTAGAAAACTAATACTCATCTATCCTACAACACACCAACTCATGTATCCATTAAAATATTTTGAGTGCAAGTATCTAGTGCAAATGTGTCATTAGTTGGCTACATATTAATACCTTCACCATGAGATAATTTTTTTTGTCCCTATGGAACAAACACTAAAATTGTACCATTAATTTTCCAATTGTTTGCTTCCTCTATTAGGAAAAGGATGTTGCACACCTTGTACGAGAATGAACTATTTTAATTATGTAAAATAAATATTTATTTGTGGTGTATCTAGGTGATGTGTTTATCCATATTAAATATTTAATTGGTTCCACTTGTAAAGTTGTATGTAACATTGGGTTAGTTATTTTATGTGTGAGAGATATAGAATAATTAATTATTATATGGGAAAAGTATTTGATATTGTGAAAAATTAGTATCAAAAAGTAAATGAGGGGTCAATGGTTTTGTGCACTCATTGTATTGAGGCACATAATTTTATCTTACCACTTGCTTATATTTGTATGAGCTTGAATCTTTAAAATCAAGCACATGTTTAGTGGTTAAGGTTGGCTAGATGAGTGGATTATCATTGCATTGAATTTTTCTTGTGAGTGTATGTGTGAAGCATGGCATGGGATGTGTGGTTCCATGCTTGGACACATGGATAGTGCATTGGAGGAGCTTAATGTTTTATAAGTATTCATGGAAACTCTATAAGTGCATTATACTATTTTATTATTAAATAATAAATAGATTGTGGATGCTTTGGAGGCTAGGTTTTTTTGTAACACCCCGTCATGTGAACCCCAAAGGACAAATAAACAATAATTACTGCACAATTTTTTTTTTAAAGTTAATATAACATACATGTGATACACATTAAGTCATGACATGAATTTCATTTAAGTAGATTCATTAGCACATACATCCCTTGGGGTAACACGAGGAGTCATTACGCGACTTAGATCCACACAACGACAATAAAGAATAAAATCTAAAAATATAATCCATAACAAATTAAACATTAACAATATAAAACATACATGATAAATCATTGATAAGAATCCATCCGTGTACGCAAATGCAATATATACATGATTAACTCAACACATTGAATAACAATTGTCATGGCCAATATACACACCGAGTTTAACATTACATTACAGTACAATGTTCTAGAGGTACAATGATACAACAGTGTTTCCAAACATGAACGGAAACCATACACAAGTTAGCATGATACAAATAAATAGATGAATACAAAGTATCATAACTGGCTCCAAGACAAATACAACTCTGGAGTCCCTGCAACAGCACCAATCCTCACCTCTCGATCCTCAACTGGGGACCCAATGGGGTGCTTAGCACGTTCCACCCGACCATGTGGGTTCGAAGACCCACCCCCCGTGCTAAGGAGTTGACAAGAAAGAGACCTCAACCAAGATCATCCAAACAGGGAACCACAAGACTCAACGTTACACAAAAGTATCATAAAACTCAAGGATTACAATGACATAATCAACAACATCCAAGAGTCAACATAATAACTTAAAGTCATAAATCTCATCACATAAATCACAGCAATGACCAGTAAACAAGAAACCGAAGGATGATCATGAAACACTTCCAAATCAAACTGAAATAATAAACAGAGTACAATTCCAAATTGTAATTAAACAATACAATAACATCATATCACAGTACCATAAGAGTACAAGGCCATAAGCCAAATATCAATAAGATCATACAAGACTACAAAGTACACCAAAGATGTATCAAGGCAATACTCCATAAATCAATATGAGTCCATTCAACCACAATCTAAACCAACTCCCATAACATACTTCCAGAGGAACACAATAAAGTAAACACATGGGCAACTAGGGGAGAGTGTCATCACATAGTCCTACATGGGCTTTCCAGTGCTCTTCCTCCCAACTGGAGGCACCGGTCCCATCTATGGCTGTCTTGTGCCCTTCCTCCCAACTAGAGGTGCCGGTCCATAGGGTGACTCATGCGGAGCTGTAAACCTCTCGTGAAGATGAGGTCACAACCTTGCCAACCACGGCCTTCTCAGCCTTCCATTAGTCTGCAGAAGCACTAATGAAGATGAGGCATCCATTTTTTTAAAATATTATAATGATATTACTACCCAACCCTCCTAAGTTAATTATTAGGTTTTCACTTGATTACCAACTCACTCGTGGGTTATCCTTTGCCCTTCCCCTTAAATGGGATGTCGGCCCCCACGAGGAGCCACTCTCCCTAGAGACCCAACAACATAAAAACCAAGGGTTGTACCATCATAATTTGAACAAAGAATCACAACATAAAAGCATGCGAGGCATTACCCATCTCACTAACAAGTACAAAATCAGAGTCTCAACAATTCTCGTACAACCCTTTCAAAATCCTGATACCAAAACACTTGCCACTTCAAGGGCACATAAAAGGAGGGACATTGACCAACAATAAAAATAAGCCTCTGGAAGATTCTCATAAAGTTTACACTAGGGTTTCCCCATCAAAGAACTGACAACAATAATTGCAAGGCCATAAGAACTATTTTCAATTCAAATATAATAAGTGAATACATCAAAATAAGATCAACAACTCCATTCAAACAACATCAACATCTTCGATATGAACTAACTCAGAAATCCAAGGGAAACCTCTATTTTCTCCTCTCGGAATACCCATAACTCAAAGAACTTTTCAATTTGACTCATTAACAACTCAAGCAGAACCATCGATCATGACAATGATAACATTAACCGATTTACCACTTAGGGTAAAGAACAAAAGAAAACATATGGGTTCCCAATGAATAGCAACATAAATTAAATGAGAGAAAATCTCCAACTCAAAATCAACTCACGAAAAGTCACATCGAAAGGGTCTATCAAAACAATCCATAAAACCACACATTCAAATACAATATAACCATTCATTCAATAAGAAGTAACTTGAAACAATCTTAAAAGAACATGATTTTTAAGATCAATCGTTTCCAACATTTAAGGATATCACAATATTGCAAAGTGAAGATATGATTTGATGTTTTTAAGCCATAAGACACTAATCACAAGTATACTCTTAAATAACAACAATCTCCATTCCTAATTCTATCACTCCCCTTTTGTCAAGATTACTTAATTCCTTTATATAAAACAAGTTAATAACTTTACGATGATATAATTCAAGAACTCAATTAATCATCTAATCCATTTAATCATTCTCTCTCCTCTATTTAAATTAATTGTTGCACCTAATTTAACTACACTTTACATAATTATTTTTTGAAACATTTCCTTTTAGAAAAATCATTCACTCAAAACCATTCCTTCAACATAACTTAAACACAATAAGTTCACATAGGAAAAATGTATTCTTTCATTAATACACTATATATATATATCATTAATATATTTTCTTTTAAACTTAATTTACTTTAATTCACTCATTTGACTAAATCTCTATAAGAATAAGTACTTATTTATTTCAAATAAAGGAGGAAGATATCTATTACTCCAAAGTTACCCATATAAATACTAAATATTGACAATACAAGAATCTATGTGTCCCTCACATAATTAATACCCAATCTATATATAAATATTTATATACTTATACTTGAAAGAGAAATTATAAATCAGTCTACTTGAAAGATGGAACAATACCAAACTAGCTCATTAATTATTTCTTTATTTATTTATTTGATAAGGAAAAAGTAAAATGTTCAGATGACTGAGGTATAGGGCTAAGCTCTCAGTTGAGACAGAATGACAAAGAAATTAGAGGGATTATTTAAATTTATACACCCTACCATGTTCAAGTGTGCCACTGTGAGAGGCTAACAATGAAACCAGAGAGATTATTTAATTTACTACACCTTTGCAAGTCAAAATGTTGCAGCTATGACGGGTTGCCAATGGTTTCAGGGAGACTATTTAATTCAGTACAATGCCTCCACTCTAAATGACGTAACAGAGACAGGTTGCTAAGTATATTAGAAAGTGAATATAGTAATTTGGAAATATCACTGTCTACTTGCATTATTATCAAATTCCAAATGTTATCCACAGGCTTGAAGGAAAAGAGAGAGGTGAGAAGCAAATACGTGACTTAAGAGAAGGAGAATTAATGAACAACTTTTCTCTCCTTTTTTTTTTTTTTTTTAACTAAACACATTTCTGTTTGGTAGTGAGTTTCCAGAGACGCACTCAGATTGAATTTTTGGGAGTTAAACTCCACCACGATCAAAGGTGAGCTTTCTATTATGCTAGAATAATGACATTATTTATTTTCAAGTGCTGCAACTGCGATAGATTGTCAGAAGAATCAAGCAGACTATTTTAAATCCTTAAAATTCCTATCATGTTTAAGCATTGCAGCTTAGACAGGTTGACAATGGAGTTCAGAGAGATTATCTAAACATTTAAACTTCCTATTATGTTCCAAAAGTGCGTAGCATCTAATAAAGCAAAAAAGCTATCACAGATCTAATGTTGATTATCAAGCATATGCATCGTTTACATGCAATTCAAGCTTCAAGTTTTAACAGAATCATGACAATGAGGTTAAACTACGTCTGGTATCGTATATGGCGTACTACAAGAAATACAAATCAAATCTATAGGCATGAATAGACGGGAGGCTACGAACAACGACTAAGGAGAAGAGAGATGCTATGCAATATTGATTGTCAAAGACAACACATGGGAAGAGGTATTAATAGAAGGTCGAAAAGGTTGTTAGAAGGGTCTTACAAATCAAATACACTCTATAGGCCATGGGACCAAGCTTAAACTTGCAAACCATCAAACTCTTACCTACTGAGAAAACAATAATTCATTTGTAAATCATGTGAGTTGCTAATTGAATAGATCCAAACTAACAAAATTTGTATCATATAATTTATTTGAATTCTTACCTCTTTAATTGTTGATGATTCATAGAATACCATTTGCAAGGGAAATTGTTCTGAGAGATGTGATCCATTTATTTCTGCTACTAAAGAAGAAATCCTCGAAAGAACTCAATTCAAACATAGGCAAGAGCAAAATCTGTATCCCCTTCATTTTGCTATTAAAAAATGTTAAGTAGGTTGCAAAACTACAAGTGCACAAGTAGTGGACAAAATATCTGGTTGGAACAACACAACTAGAAAGCAACAGGCGGATCTTCCTGTGAAGTACTTCACAAAATTTAACTAGCAGAGAAAAAATTGAAACTCGGAGATAATTTTCCTCCTTGTAGTATTCCCCAAATTTTCTTTTATTC
>VDFB02022236.1:40795-113411 GCA_007258455.2 Sequoia sempervirens
CTATTTTGATCACTGTGAAATAATGAAAAAAAATTCCCCCCTTGTCCTAAGTTGTATGGTCATCATTTGTAGTGAAAAAAATTACTTCAATTTTTTTTGCAAGATATTAATGTTTTTCACTACAAATGACGGCCATACGACCTAGAACAAGAGGGGTAATTTGTTTGCATTTTTTCACAGTGGTCAAAATAGGTTGAATTTTATGTCAATCTTTGCCTCTTAGTCTCCTAGATCTAATGATGAGGTATATTTTATCTCAAAGGGCCATTTGTGAAATTTTCCTTACAAAAACATATGAAGCACATCCAAATAACCATTTTTCTAACTTAGATTTAAATACCATGTCTACAATAAACCCAAAAAATCTAAAAAGCAACATACATGAAACTCTCAAATCTTGAAATACATCAAATATTTCTTGTATAGCCATGGATGAACAACTTTGCACCAAATATTTTTTGGGTATCCATTATTTTTTGCATGCAATGAGTAAATTTTTTAGAAATCAAATCAAAAGGGTCATGTCTGTTGACTGTTGACTGGAAAAATTTACCCCATTTTTCAAATATTCATAACTTGAGCATACAATGTCCATTTTTCAAAAAAAATTATATTGTTAGAAAGTTGATTCTGTCCTCTGTACAAATTTGAGGTTAATTTTTATTCATAGAGGCAAATGTAAAAATTCATTTGTACATGCTCTATTTCTTTTTTGCATGCATCAAGTTTACATTTTCTCTTTGATTTTTGCATGTGTTGCATGTTCTCCTTTTATAATGTTGGGGTATTATGATAAATGAACTTCAATAAAGTTCCATCAGGGGGGTTGCTTGCATAGTAATTGGATTAGAGTGTAGTTTTTTGGTGTGCACTTTGATCCCATATTCATATTGATGACAAATCACTTGAGTTGTATCTAGATTATGTAGTTTCTATTGGCCACAATCTTGATCATAACTTGACACATTTTGGTTTACATCAGTTCATGTCTTAGATTGAGATCCCATGGTTAATGATCCTAAATCACGTCAAATTCTCATTGGGTTACATCTTAGTTTGAGGCCCATTCATATTATGGCTAATGTTCCAAAATATTCATGGTACTTGCTCCTATGGATTAGTTTTAGTTACAGTTCAACATTGACATTGAGATACACATAGCTTCCAAATTATTTCACCATATCTTTCCCTCTTATGGGGGAATTTTTAATGCATCTATGTGATGGATGGTGTACTTAGGGGGTCTCATGGAGTCCTCCATCTTTCATCACTTTATTGTATTCTTTTTTTGAGAGGATTTTTGTCCCATTGGGCTTTCTCCTTTTCCACACTTTTGTGAGATTTCTTTTGCATTATATATGTACATGGGTACCTACCATGGCCTAGTAAATGAGACCCATTCATGATTTCATGTATCCATCCTTGCATTATTTACAAGTTTCTTATTCTCCCTAAGTTCCACTTAAGGGGGGGTGTTGGTGTAATAAAATATTTAATTACACTTTATTAAGTTTACATAGGTCCTAATTAGGTTTTCCTTTTAGGGTTTTTCATCTTGCTATGTAAAAGAAAGTTATCTCATGCAATTCATTATTCCCAATAATATTATTTGTATCATTTTATGCAAATTTCTCTTGCATGTTTGATTTTCTCCTTGTAGAAGGTTAAACACAGGTTTTACAAGTGATCTTGGTTTTATTGAATTTATTGGAAACTCTAACAGGTCAAAATAAGTTTTATTTTATATCAATCTTTGCCTCTTAATCTCCCATATCTAATGATGAGGTATGTTTTATTTCAAGGGGTCATTTGTGAAATTTCTCTTACAAAACCCTCATATGAAGCACATCCAAATAACCATTTTTCTAACTTAGATTTAAATCCCACATCTGCTAAACCCAACAAATCTACAAAACAACGTGAATACAACCCTCATACCTTGAAATCTTTCAAATCTTTCTTGTATTGCCATAGACTCAAATTTGTACTAAATCTACCCAAAAAAAGGCTATACAAAACTTGGGAGCTCACACCTCCTTCATTCATGAATAAAGCTTTGATACCACTTATTATGAAATAAATGCATAATAAAAAGAATAATCAATCCGTTTCCTACATAAAACCATGAGAGAAAATCATGCTTGTAATCTTATAGAACAACCATAATGTGAAGATCCATTATATATATATACATATATATTATATAACTATATATATTATATATAATACATATTTCATATGCAATATATCTAAACTATAAAATATAAATATAAATAATGAAATATGTACTATATATATAGGGGGGACTTTGTAGACCCTTGTATCCCATGACAGGTTTGTTGCATGATGCGACATTGTTGTATGGGGTTGGCAGGCCTCACCAACATCCTGTTAGTTGCCAATAGGTGGGTGTTGAGCCACATGGTCTCAAGCTCGTGGTAATATGGTGCCAATAGAAGGAACCCTAGGTGGACAATTTAAAATTTAAATTAAAACATTTAAACCCATTTTGGAATCCATCACTCAAAGTGTTAGGCCTTATGAAAGTTTTTTTTTTTTTAAAAAAAGATTTTAAATTCTACCTCCCAACCCTTTGCCTATGCACAACCTGTCTACCACCATTGTCCACAACACCACCATTGCACCACTAATGATGTTGTGTTGGAGTCAACCCTATACATATAGTACCCTAGACCCCCTTTATAGCCTAGTTAAGTAGTTTTCTTTTGGGGGCATAACTTTCACCCATAGTATTAGATTTTTGACTTCCAACAGTTGTCAGAAAGCTCTCTTTGAGAATTATGTAGTGGTGTAGTTTTGGCCATTATATTTTTATTTTTGTGTTATAATTTAGTGTTTGAAGTCAAGAATTCCTTTGAGAAAGTTAAATGGTCATAAAATTTTCATACATAATTAGATTTTTGATTTTGAATAGGAATTGGAGCTAATTTGCAATACACTACATAGTAGATCGTGTAGATTTTAATTTGGTGTGCAGAGAGAGGATTGTAATTTTTTTACCACTTGTAGGAGCCTGAGATTTGAGGCATGATTATGTGAGAATTCAAATGATTCTTTCAACACAAAATTATGGGAGTGCATGTTGTTATGAGACCAACATTATGGTATAGCAAGGTTTTAGATTTAGTACTTTCAAATACGAGTTTATGGGTGTATTCAAAGTCTGGACTTTGATGGTGATAGGAACACAGGTTATCTTCTGGTTTGAAGACATGGATTGATACACATTGGGACTTGGAGTCTTGGTATAGTAAGATTCAATTATTGGTATAATGATGATTATGATTATTATGTCATGGACATGTAATATATTTGAGAATTGATATGATATGATCATGTATGTGGTTGATTGGTGCTGGTGTGGTTCATTGTTAGAAGGTTATTCTTTTCTTCTTATTTCTTATTTGGTTCCTTGAATATGGTTACTCATTTGTATACTTGTTTGAGAAATCAGTTTTGTTATTGATTTGGTGTTTAAGTCTTGAGTTATACAATATTATCTTCTTTGATATCTTGGCTTGTAGGTTACTAATATGATGATGAATTTTCTTGTTTCATTATTTGTAATCTATGAGTTATGCATTTTGTGGATTAACTACCAATTGTATGTAGTAGGATGAATCAAATATGGACTATCTATATCCATCATATTTATTTAGTGTTGATACATAATTTGTTAGTTTTCCCTATTTTTGGTCATTTTTGTATTGGTATGATGCATCTGGATCATAGATGGATGATTAGAGTGCCTAGTGTTGAATTTACACAAGATAATTGAGAGGGGGTGAATCAGTTGTACATTAAAACTTCAAAACTCTCATAAACATTCAAATCCACATCTACTAAATTAACCATTAATCTATTAGAATGATTTAGCATGAAAGAAAATAATAGAAAATTGAAACACAACAACACCATGCACAATAGAACACTAGATTTACCTGGAAAAAATAAGAAGGGAAAAACCACAGTGAGGATTATCTCACAATATAAATTAATTGCAACACCAAATACAATAGGATCATTTCTAGAGGGCTTACTACCCAAAAGAAAGAAGGGCTCATTTCCATATTAAAAAAAGAAGAAAGACGAATGTTACATTGAGAAATCCATCTTAATGTAATAGAAAAGATCCACCAAAACATCACCAACACATTCACAGTCTCTTTGAAGATTGTAGACACCTTCTGCTTATTTCTTCCAATAGTATAACTTATTAAGCTCACATTGCACTTAAAAAATTCACACTTCAAAACTTTGCAATTCATATAAAACTTCATGAAATAATTCTCCATCAACTCACCACTTATTTATACCTTCTCCAACCTTGAAAACATTCTCCAAGGTCAGCAATGCACCTTAACCATGCAAATTCAAATTAGGTTGGAACTAACCATTCCCATGGTGGAAAGGAATGAAAGTGGACCACACAACATCTCAAATCAGACCCAAAACATACATATACACCACACCACATTTCCATAATTATCAAAGAAAATCCACAATTACTGTAAACAACCAAGGTTAGACGAACCCGTGTAAACACCATCAACAATTTAATTATATGCTTCTTTAAATATAAAGATGACTTGTAGACCACACACAACACTTGAACACAATCTGGAATATTCCACAAACACCCTAAAATCCAACAAATTCCTTTGCAACAACTTTAACCTAAAGAATGTACACACCCAATACACTCAAACAACCTTCCATACACTGTAACTCAAGAAATCACCTTGTAGGGCACCAACCCATGAAAAAATTCAACTAAAGGTAGATATGAATATCATCATAACACTTCTAGAACCACAAGACCATAAACTAAATTATGGAGAAATGCAGAGAAAAACCATTTCTCTTAGAAACCATTGAAACATAGTTCACACACTGGTGAACACGACTTTTGCACAATGATCCAAACCAATAAATTATGGATATAGAACCTCTAAACACCTACAACCAACATATCCAAACTGCACAAGTAGATCTTCAACACAAAAGAAATGTAGACTAAAACTAGAACACCACACTGTATACCAAAACACCTTTGCAACATACTATTTTCCTCTTTTATTCAAATTTTCTTAAAATCACTTGGAAACCAAGCACCAAAGACACATAATCATCATCTTCAATACTTCCTCATCACCACTAAACCAACAACATCCACAAAAAAATCTTATCAAAGAAATACTATAGGTTGACACCAATAACACTTACTAATGACAACATAATGAAATTAATCAAAGCATCAACAAAAATTCTCAACCATCACTAGTCATCAAGGATAACACAAACATAAGCCTATAAAAATATCCCCCAAGCTTGTTGGAATTAATGAAAACACCAAATAATCATACTTGCAACAATTTCCCCCTTTATCATTGATGGCAACACATGATGTGGAAAACTATCAACAACAAACATAACACCTCTAATAATTACCATACCAACTTTGTTTCTCTTTCTCCCCCTTACATCATACTCTCCTTTTTCACATTAGTCTCCCCCATTTTACAGTTGAACATTTTTCAGATTTCTTTCTCCCCCCCTTTGACATCATGGAAGGGGGAAACAAATAGGCATCTCTTTCTCCCTTTTTCATCAAACATACATACTTTATATCTTTATTTCTCTTCATACTCCCCCTTAGGAGCACACAAAAAACTATATTAATTAGCAATCACTGCACATAACCTTTGACACAACTAATAAAGAACAACACCAACTTGCACCAACACTAACTCCTCTTGATTGCAATAACCAACAAGGCACTACCTACCCCCGTTGAGAGGTAGACTTCAACATTAGTACAAAAAAATGAATTAATCATGAAATCCACTGGATTGATGCATATCCTTATGCATCTAGTTCAAAGAAGGAGGATTAATAATCCCTAACTTCTCTTGGAGAACTCAAAAGTATCCTTAGGAAGAACCTTAGTGAATAAATCAACAAATTGATCCTTTGTAGGCACATACTCAAGCTTCACTTCATTCTCTACAACCTTCTCCCTCAAAAAGTGATACTGAATTGAGATATGTTTTTTCCTTAAGTGCATCACCGTATTCTTTGAAATGCTAATGGAACTTGTATTGTCACAAAATATAGAGACTGGTTTATCATATACAACTTTAATATTCTTCAAGGTTTGCTTCATACACAACACCTATGTGTAGTAAGATGTTGTCATAATATATTTATCCTCTATAGTAGATACATATATTGAATCTTGATTCTTTCTCAACCAAGAAACTAATTTGTATCCAAGAAAGAATGCACCACCACTTGTACTTTTCCTTTCATGAACACATCCTACACAATCTACATATGTATAAGAAATCATAGAAAAATTAGTATCCTTTGGATACCACAAGCCATGTTCCAGAGTTCCCTTCAATTATTTGAATATCCTCTTCATTGATGCAACATGTGATTCTTTAGGATCTTCTTGAAATCTAGCCACAAGACAAACTACATGCATGATATCTAGTCTAATAACAATTAGATATAGAAGTCCTCCAATCATTGATCTATATCTACTCTAATCAACCTTAGGAGATTAATCATTCTTAGTTTGAAACTAGTAACCATATGAGTACTTATAATCTTCCATTCCAAATTTATTGAACATTTCCTTAATATAATTTGTGAAATGAATATACCTTTTTTTGTTTGATTGATTTGCAGCCCAAGAAAGAAATTCATCTCCCAAAACATCAACATATCAAAATATTTCTACATCTCTTTTGTAAATATCTTGCACATAGCTACATTTACTCCTAAAATTATACCATCAACATTCACAACCATAATCAAGATTTGAACTTTTTCAACTTTGAAATAAAGATTACTATCTGTGGTACCTTTATTGAGTCATTGTTGTATCAAGTACCTATCCAACCTTGCATACCAAACTATTAGAGCTTGCTTCAATCCATATAATGCATTTTTCAATCTGTAGACCATATTCATTTTTTTTGATAACTAAAATCCTTCTAGTTGTTCAATGCATACCTCTTCTTCTAATTCACCATTCAAGAAAGTAGACTTCACATCCATTTGATATACTTTGAAAAATTTGTGTGTTGCAAAATCCAAAAGCATCTTGATAGCTTCCATTCTTACCACCAAAGAAAAATTATCCTTAAAATCTATACCTTCTACTTGTGAGTACCCCTTACACACAAGCCTTGCCTTGTTTCTTACCACTTCTCCATTCTCATTCAGTTTCTTCCATAATACTCACTTAGTTCCAACCACATTCTTGTTTGCTAGTCTTTGGACAAGTTCCCAAGCCTTGTTCTTCTCAATCTGCATTATCTCTTCTTCCATAACCTTGATCCAATATTCATCCTTGCATGCTTCAATCATTGTTTTAGGTTCAAATTTAAAGAGTAAACATAGATTTACCCGTTCTTCAATCATAACAACTTTTCTTCTTGTCAACACACCCTTTCTTTTTTCACCAATGATCTAATCTTTAGAATGTTTCTTCTACACATACTTAGAGGTCTTAGGGATCCTTTCTGGAGCTTAATCCTCTTCAATTTGAACTCCTTTTTCCTTATCTTCATCTCTATTATTTTATTTGCAACAAGACTCATTTGATTCATATCTATCTATCACCACATAATTATTTTGTAAGTCTTCATCCACTTTGACATTTGAACTTTCAATAATATTCTTCAATCTCTTTTTGTAGCATCAATAAGCTTTGTTTCTTGTAGAATATCCAAGGGATATACCTTCATCATATCTTGTATCAAACATTCCTAAGTTTTCTTCATCTCTTTTGACATAGCACTTGTTTCCAACTGCTAAAATAATTGACAGTAGGAGTCTTTCCATACCACAACTCATAGGGAGTATTTGTACTATTTTCTCTTGCTTGAACTCTATTAATAATGTAGACAACATTATGAATTGCTTCTCTCCAATAGACTTCTGGTAGGTTTTCCTCTTTCATCATTGTTCTTGCAACTTCTTGAGCAATCCTATTCATTCTTTCATCCACTCCATTCTGCTAAAGAGTCCTAGGGGTAGATAATTTCCTCTTTATCCTGTGATTCTGACAAAAAATATTAAACTCATTAGAAGTGATCTCTCCACCTCTCTCAGACCTCAAACATTTTATTTTCATATCCATTTCATTCTCAACCATAACTTTGAATTCTTTAAACTTATCTAGAGTTTTTGATTTTTCTTTGAGAAAATTAACCCATGTAATTCTAGAACAATCATCAATCAATATAATGAAATACCTGTCACCTGTTGATGGTTCAGATGAGCATAGAAATAGTTAAATAGAATATTACTATTCTGCTCTCTTAAAAGAGAAAGAATAACACATGGATATCTAACTCTCAAGGTCTTGGTAATCGGTTCTCGACTGTGCTGATTTCACTCAGTGGTTAATGTGAACTATAATGTTCAAGGGGCCTACTGGTGTTGAGCTTCTGGATTGTTCTAAGATCAAACATAAATTTAAACCTACTTTAACTGGGGTTTTTAAAGAAACAAAAAAAAGATAGATCAAAACTTTGGAACTGAAGAGAATGTTAATTCATCCAACTTAACTAGACTTGTTACCTTTCAAGGAATTCCTAACTAAAACTGGAGAACAAAATTAACTTGTGATTAACACACAGTTTCATTCATTCACAGTGCTAACTTCAACAAAATATTGTAAATCACCATTTAGACAAAACATAAAATAGAATTTCATTCCTTGAAAGCTTTGCAAATCAAATGATTAACCCAAGATAACTACCATTCTGAAGCATAATATGAAGTAGATTTAGATCTAGTTGCTTCTACTATTGATGAAATAGATAAGCAACATTTACAAATCTGGCACAATCACCAGTGTATAGAAAACCCATGTCTTCAAATCATCTCCATCTACACTAAGAAAACTTGAAAGATACATTACTGCCTCTGTTGAATCTAGCTCCTACTCTATTCTACTCTTAAGTTTCTCTACTTTCAAAAAATTCCTATTGGTCTCTATTTATCCCTGTAAAAGGAGGAAAAATGCCATATATACAGAACGTGCCAAAAAGAATGTGTTGGCCCCTACTTTTTTTAGGGTTTACAAAAATATTAGTTGGTGATAGAAGGGTCGGACCTCAAATATTTTGGAATAAAGTTAATCACCTTCAATGTGCATTCTCGTGTCCATGTTGGTAAAGGATCACTCTAGGGATGGCCCTTAGATCTTTTACAACCATCACATTAACTTTTGGCCTCTGTGTCCACCCTCGAACTTCCTTGTAGAGCTGCTTTGAATGTTCTGTAGCATTATCATAAATGTCGATCTACCTTTGCTAGTAGAGATCCCAGTTTTCCTAGAGACTTATAGCCTCTTCTTCCTTTCAACTTTCCTCTTGCTCTAGATCCTTCTACAAATTGACCCCCTTTGGAAACAACATCTGACTCTCTTGTTAGATCTCCACACCATTTTTCACCGAGCTAATCCATCACTTTTGATCTCAGAGTAAGTCCATGTTGTTTATGCTTTGTTGATCTTCCTCACTGCCACTGGTTCACCTTTAGCCTCCTCTAATTAGTTGAACAGACACCACGTAATCTTTCTAGGTATTCAAAAGTTATTCAAACAAAATCACATGTCAGTGAGACACTAGCCGTGTCTCCCCAATGTGATTATACTCCATAGCAGTGATCAGCATAGCTTACAACTATCGACAAGAGTTCATAGCAAGTGGCTAGGGTTATATCGATATCCAAAATTGTCGCCCAAATTATCGCTATCGGCAAGAGGTCATAGCGAATCCCCTAAGAGTCATATCACTGTGCTCCTCTATTGGCAAGAGATCTGCATTCGACAAGATATTGTTTAGTTGGAAGGAGGTCATAATGGGTTCCCATCAGTCACAACAAAGAGTTAAAAACTATTCGCTTAGACCTCACCCTCTCGACAAGATATTATACTGAAGCCACAAACCTTTAGCAAGACCACCATGAGTTGGTAAGACATCATGGCGAACAAAACCCATCGGCTAGGAGTCTTACCAAAGTCATATATTCTTGTGAACCACTGTCAGCGAGACTTCTCCCCATGCTCAAAACACTACACCGAAGGCATAATCCTTCGGCGAGACTTCATCAGGTCGGTAAGACATTATGTCAGACCCAGAATCTTTTGGCGAGCCATCACTTGGTCGGCAAGATATTTCACCAAGCTCAACTTCTTTCCTTGAGACCATTTCATTTTGGCAAGACCTCACCCTATTGGTGAGACATCACACTGAACTCCTTCCTTTCTCCCCAAGCTCAAACCATTTCGGCAAGAGCACTGTCAATCGGCAAGACATTACCCCAAAGCCACACCCTATCAACGAGACTCTAGTGAGTCAGTGAGAGATTACACCGACGCTGGCCGTTTCGGTGAGACCACCTTTGGTCAGTGAGACATTACATCGACCAAGCCTTCCCTCAATCAGTGCAACTTCCCTCGATGAGACCTCACCCTGTCAGCTAGACATCTCCCCGATGACGGTCTTTGTCGGTGAGAGATTCATTTGTCGGCCAAAGGTCACACCAAAGGAAACCATTTCCTCAACATCAGCCTTGTGAACA
The DNA here is from genome assembly GCA_007258455.2 of Sequoia sempervirens. NCBI lineage: Eukaryota > Viridiplantae > Streptophyta > Pinopsida > Cupressales > Cupressaceae > Sequoia > Sequoia sempervirens. Next base: position 51,425 of record VDFB02022236.1, read on the forward strand.
ACTGTCGGCATGACTTCCTCGGGTCAGAGAGATATATAAAAATTCATGGCGACTGAAATTTTTGGGTGACTGGTGTATTTCAAATGAATATAACACACTGCCAGTCGGCAAGACAACCAGTTGGTTCAACAACTTTCTTCTTTGAGGATTTTTATGCTAGATCTGATTGAGGCATTCTTTCCAACTGATTTCCCTGAGAAAAAGCATCAGATGTATGATTTAATCTTGTAAAACAATGCATCCATTAGTCCTCAAAAGCATATAAAATACATTATTTTTATATCATTTCACTCAATTTTAACAAAAAAAAACCCAACTTTGGCTGAGGTAGAACCAATATCTAACAGAACAAAAGACATACTTAGGAGGAAAACAAAAGAAATTCTAAGACCAATCCAGACAACCAAAGGTGAAGAAAACAAAAGAAAAGGGGGGACCCATTTTGTTCCAAAATAAAATGGGGTGGTTATGCAAGGAATAACAAATGGTGACTCGGTTGGGAAAATGGTTTAACTATTTTCAAGAAACTGAAGGATTCAGCTACCCATAACTCCTGGTTTATGAACATCACAACTCCAGTTGGGTCAGTTTTTAACAACCAAGGTTGAGCTAGAATCTCAAATGTAAATCAACACTGGCTACCTAGAATCTATGTGTGTGCTTGATGGTGCATCATCCTTTTATAAAGTTTTCCTCATCTTTCCAACAACAATGTGCAAGATTTGAACTACATGAGTTGATTCCCTTTAACTATTGTGCAATGATATCCTAGGTATTGCTCTGCTACCAGTCAGGTGTTCATAGCCCCGACAGAGATACCTCTAGTTTTCTCACAGCATTGCTCTACTGCTAGTCAGGTGTCCATAGCCCTGGTAGAGATATTGGAATCACCCATTCATATTGAGTCTTCTTTTCCTTTTAGATAGCTCTTTTATTTTCTTTTCTCTTGGAGTTTTAGATATTTCATTCAATTTTTTCTCTCAATATGTTAGATTTTTGGCATCTGTTGTTGGTTGAAAACTACCATGGACCTCATAACAACATCTAGGGATCAAAATTTTCACTCAAATCTTACAACACTATCGTCCTAGGACAAATTTACCATTACAAGGGGAGATGATCTTGATGATTTGTGACAGATTCAGAGGTAGTTAATGAAGATTATTTACTTTGCACCTTGTTTTCAAGACTTTCCACAATTTTTATTGATAATGGGCATAAAACAACAAATTTAGGAAAAAATCATCCAATCAGAAAACCCAAAAATATCTAAACCACTTCTCTCCTAATAACCAAAGTATACTTCAGATAACAACCCACCATTTCAAGATGGAAAGAACAGAGAAACCCCAAAGAACAAAAGAAGACAAACACAAAACAACAAAGGAAATGAAAAGAAAGCAAGAAAGAACAAAGAAACAAACAACAAAACTATTTACAGTAAATTATTTACATAAATGCATAGAAAACAAACAAACTATTTACAAATAGAAAAACCAATTATTTACATAAATGCACAGCCCAACAAAAATACCAAACTTCACGACTCAAAATAATGTTTAAGAAATTGTCCATTGACAGGTAATGGAATAGGTTCTCCCGTTAAACTATTTAGCTAGAAAGCATTTTCTCTCAGGATTTCAACAATTTGATAGGGACCTAACTAGAGCTTATCAAATTTCTGGTGGTTGCCCTTCTTTTCATTAGCTTTATCCCATAGCAACACAAGATCTGATATTCTAAAAGCCTTGACTTTGGATCTTTGGTCAAACCAACGTTTGACAATAGCCTGGTGTCTAAAGAATTATTGCAAGGCGACATCTCTTTGCTCTTCTAATTTCAACAAGCCAGCTAACCTTACTTCTATCCTATCATAATTAGAGTAAAAATTATGTATAAACTGAAGGATAGGTATTTGCAAGTGAATAGGGAACATAGGCTCTTGGCCATACACTAGCTTAAATGGTGAAGTCTTTAAAGCAGCCTTGATCCTAGTCCTATCTGCTCATAACACAAATCTTAGCTGGGTATGCCATTCCCTAGGATTGTTTTCTAACAATTTTTTAATTACTCCTAAGAGATTCTTATTGGTTGATTCTACAACTCAATTTCCTTGTGGGTAATAGTTTGAAGAATACTTCAAAACAATTTTATGATCATAAGCCCATGAAATGAACTCAGCAGGAGAAAAGGAAGAGCCATTGTCACATACCAATGTGAAGGGTACTCCAAACCTAGTCATGATGCATTCGGTGAGGAACTTGATTACTATCTCTGTCGTGCTATTCTTGCAAGGTATAGCCTCTATCCATCTTGTACAATAATCTATGGCAGTCAAAATAAATTTGTGTCCTACAGAAGAATTTGGGTTAATCACCCCAATAAAATCCAGTGCCCATTGGGCAAATGGTCTTACCTCATAAATAGGCTACAATGGCGTTCTTTTGATGTAGAAATTTGGCATATGTGACATGCTCTTACATGTTGATGGGAATCTTTGAACACACACAACCAGTAATAACCCAATATGAGGATCTAATGTGCTAACGAATCTTCAGAACCATGACCTGTGCCATGTTTTCCATGGAATTCTGCAATCACGTGCTTAGCCTCTTGCTAATCAAGTCATCGTAGGTACATTCCCTCAAAAAATTTTCTGTAGAGAAATCCTCCTTTGAGCATATAATGGGAGCTCCTCATTCTCAGTGCTCTCCTCTAAGTTGTATTCATTCCCTCTGGGCACCGATTATTAAGCATCAAACAGATGATATCAACATACCAAGGGTCATTGGAAAAGGACTGCGTTATGTATTGCTGACATATAATGTTCTTGCTAGCATCGACTATGGATTTAGACAGGCCTAGACCTCAGACAAGTTTCATAGGGAGAATCTCCAGATCGAACTCTTGCAAAATGGCCATCCATTTCCCCCTTCATTCTCCCAACTCACTTTGCATAAGTAGAGACTTTACAACAGCATCAGGAACTACAACAGTAATTTGACTTCAGAGGATGTAATGCCTGAACTTCTTGATAGCTCTAACCAGTGCAAAAGATTGTTTTTCAAGAGGTGAGTACTTAACTTCGACATTATTAAAGGAAGAACTCATGAAAGCAATTGGCCTCTCCTCTCCCTCTTCTCTTCGTTGAGTTAGGACAGCTACACAAGAATGTTTAGAAGCAAAAGAATAAATATAGAATGGCTTTAAGTAGTTAGGGCTAGTGAGGACTGGTGCTTCCAAAATGGATTGTTTGACTTGAGAAAACATGGCCTTTGTCTCGTTACTCCATTCTATTACAACATCTTTCTTCATCATTTCATTCAATGGTTTTACAATTTCTGCAAAACCTGTGATAAACTTTCTCACAAAGTTGATCTTTCCAAACAAATATCTCATCTCCTTCTTGCTTCCTACCTAGTTATCTTTATAATGGACTCAACTCAATCTGGATCGATCGATATTCCTATTTCTGAGATTATGTGTCCCAAAAGTTTCCCTTCAGAAATCCCGAACACACACTTTTTAGGATTTAGGGAGACACCATACTTGATACATCTTTCAAGAACTTTATCCAAGTCTGTAGCATAATTTAATATATCTTTAGAGAATACTGTCAGGTCATCCATGTAGATGATGATGCATTTACCAATCAAATATTTGAACACTACATCCATGGCACGCTGGAAAGTTGCTCCAACGTTTATCAGACCAAATGACATCCTTCTATAAGCAAATGTTCCCCACTTAGTAGTGAAGGTTGTCATCATTCTGTCTTCATAGTTAACAATCACCTGATTGTATCCAGAATAACCATCTAGGAATGATATCATCTGAGAACCATTGATAGTCTGCAAGACTTTGTCTAGTGAAGGGAGACGACAGTTTTCTTTTTTTAAAGCTTTGTTTAGATTCCTAAAGTCTATAGATAGCCTGATCTCTCCTTTTTTCTTACGGACTGGAACCAAGTTAGCCACCCATGTTGAATGTCGTACGAGGAAGATTATTCTTGCAGAAAGCAATTTCTGAACTTCCCTAAAGATCATTGGTTCAATCAGGGTGTTGACAGGATGCTCCTTCTGCCAAAATGGTTTAGCTTTAGGCTTTAAATGAATAGTATGAGTTATCATAGAAACATCAAATATTTTTAGATCTTCATACCCCCAAGCTATTGTAACAATGTCCTTCTTCAGTTCCCTTAGTATATCTTTTCTGATTACTCCAGGGCAAGCTTTCCCTATGTAAACATTTCTTTCTGGGCCAGAATCAGCTAGGTTAATAGTTTCATAATCACCTCCTTTATCTTTGACTGATACCTTTTCCCGAGCCCTTGGGTTTGAATCAAAAATTCTTTCTAAGGCCACCATTCCCTTGGGAATGCTATTAATTTTTAAATTGAGAACCCCTCTATATCACAATCTTTGGGGCTCTAGTCTCCTTGATCCCTATTGGACTCATCGATGATCTATCCTTCAAAAACATTTGAGCTTGCTAGAAAAGCAAGGATATGTCGATCATCATAAAAAACTTGAAAGTTCTTGATGCTATCAGGAATAGTCAGGGTGAAAATTAACTCTACTGAGAATCTCTTAAGCTTGGAGCCTTGCATGGGTTCCAGAGTACTTGCAGCAATAGCTAATGAATCAGCTATCTGATTCTCCTCTCTAGGGATTAAACTAATCCCACAAGCATCAAAGTCCTCAATCAGGTTCCATACTCGATTTCTATAAGCTTCCAACCTTTTATTATGACATGTGTATTGGCTGCACACTTGCTTGATAACTACTTCTGAATCTCCTTTAACCATCAAGGAAATAGCTTTCTTCTTATGTGCGAACATTAGCCCCTGAGCTAAAGCTTCATATTCCGCTATGTTGTTAGTGCATCTAAACTGCAACCTGTAAGAAGCAAAGAAGGTTTTCCCTTTTGGGCTGGTTAATTCAATCCCAACACTACAACCTATTTTGGACTTGGATCCATCAAACATGAGGGTCCATAGCTGATCATGAGCTGGGGTTAATCCCTTGGAGGTTATTATGGGCGTTTGGGTAAGATGAGCCCTAGGTGGGGGCTCTTGATCCTTTGCATCAAATATTGGTAAGATGTGTTCAATAGATTCCTCAGGTGCAATTTCCAATTCCTGCTCAGATATATTATGTAATCCGAGGCTATCCTTCTGACAGTCACTCGTATCTTTGATTAATCCCTTGGGTTTTGGTATAGTTGTGAGTGCACAAGTATCAAATAGACCTTGGGGTTGTTCTTCGTAACTATGTTGGTCCAGTATGGTGATCGGGGTAAGTTCAATTTGAGAAGGGACTTCCTTTGAAGGTATATTATCCCTGGTTAATATTACTGCATTTTTGGCTTTGAATGAGAAGTGGTATGAAATGGTCTTAAGGTGACTTAGGCTAGTTTCCTCAGTTCAGGAAACATGATTTAAAATGCTGATGTAGGGTTGGTAGGTTAATTCCAAATGATTTTGGTAGTGTACCCTGCACCAATTAGGGAGTAGAAGACTCTGCAAATCAATATCTTCCCCTAAGACTAGCTGATCCTGTTGTAGCTTCCTAATCAATCCCTATTTGTTTTCATTAACCATGGGATTAGGGGATTTTTGTATTGACAAATCTTTAGAATCAAGAATCGAAAAGGTCATAATTTCTTCTTTTATAAACCCCTATCTCGGTTTCAAAATAAGCTACCTCGTTGGGAAAATCATACTCGGTGATGATATGTTTGAGTTGAGGTTCAATTTCAATCCTAATCTGCGTAGGCACTCCCCTCCATGGTAGCCACATATGTGAAAAGTCGAGGGAGAGATATCCCCCTCTAATTTTCATCAAATCTCTACTCAACAACATACCATATGTCTTGGGAATGTCTGCTACTTGAATATCTATATTGGTTAAAATCCTAGGGTCAGACCCTACTTGCACATGTATATTTCTTAATTCTCCAACTACATTAACCTCTATTTTATCAAGTTGGATGACCTTCTTGTTTGTTTGGACAGGGTTTAATCCCAATTTCTTGCATATAGAAAATGGCATAACATTGCCAAAAGCCCCTGAATCTAATAGACAATTATGTAGATTCTTCCCACAGATTCTTAAACTCAAAAGAAATGGTGGGGTACCTACCTTGCTTTTGTACAAAGCTGCATTCATGTCTGCAGCAGGCGCCACCTTGTTTTTCCCTTTTGATCTATCAGCTTGTTCCAAAGCTTTCAACACTATCTCTTGTTGGGCAGGGCACCACTTTAGGATGTCAAAGTATGATAAAGATTTTTTCTATCTTTGCATCTTAGAAACAATATCAAATTTTGTGTTATAGCTTGCATTACATTTGACAACACCAGGTGAATTACCTTTGTTATGGAAGTCAGGTGGACCTTTTGGTGGAGGAGGGTTATTATTAGAACTTTGATTCGGCGGCACCATGTGATTAGGTGGTGTTGATGTAGTGAACAAACCCTTATTTTGATTTCTTAGGAAGTGTCCTCCCTTTATCTGAAAGGCTTGGGCATCATACATGTCTTCCTTTGGTTCATTCTCACTTTTCATTGGGAATGAAGGTTCTTCTTCAAAGAGGTCATAAGTCATTGTTGTATCTACTGAGCCACCTTCTTTATTTGAATTCCTTTGGAATGTCTGGGCATTTGCTTGTGCCATCTTCATGGATTTCTCCATTTTAGGGCAGTTTACCTCAGAATGAGTTGTAGTATCATGCAACCTACACCAGTTAGTCATAAAATTAAGGTTAGCCACATTTGCAGTATGTGACCTGTCCTCATTAGCCTAATAATTGTGAGAAACTCCACCATTATTTGGCACTGTATTCCATTGTTGGTTGTTATTTGGCCTCTAGTTATATCCTCTATTTTGATTTTGATAGCCTTGGTTAGGAGAGTTTTGGCCTTGATAACCCCTCTAGCTATGATTGTTGTTATTCTGATAATTACCTTGATTGTTATTTCTCTTATTAGAATAATTACCTTGGTTTTGAGAGGGGTTTAGTCTAAGCTGAGCCATGTCATTCATGACTTGGGATAGAGTTTTCTTTAAGGTCTCCACCTCGTTTGTGAGTTGAACTATCTTTTCACTTTCAACACTGTTAGCAAAAAGTGGCCTACCGACATGATTTGGTGTTCCAATTTGGTTATGATGACCATGCGGGCTATGATGAGCCTGTGATTATTGAAAGAAGTCAGGAGCTCCATTGGCAAAGAATGGAATAGGGGATTGAGTTTGCAACTCAGACATAGGTCCATAATGGCAAGGAGACATCCTCGGGATAGTATTGAATAAAGGGGTTGGTCTAGACATCTGATATCCCATTGAAGGAAAACCTCCTCCCAAACTTCCTTGTTGAGAGCTAATTTACTGTTGCAGTTTAATGGCTAGATGATAGAATTTAGACAGGGAATCAATATCTACTGGTTGATATGTCCTTTGTAGGAATAAGCCAATCAAAGGGTCTATAACTCTAAAGTATGCTTGAATGGCACTATTCTCAACAACTAGATAGGGGTCCTGCAGTTTCCTATACATTCGTTGAAACCTGGTATTAAACAAGGGCAGGGATTCACATGGATCCTTCCTAATGGTAGAAAATTGGTGGAACAAAAGGGCTGGATCCACATAAACTCTGAACTGATTGATGAAAACATTCTCCAGGTCTGTCCAGCTAAGAATAGAACCTTATGGAAGATTAAGATACTAGTTGTACACCATATCCCATAAGGAATAAGGGAACAACCTACAAACTACATCATGGTGAGCTATTTGAGCTATGGTACAAGCATCCTTAAAAGCTTGTATGTTCTCTTCAGCACTACTTGATTTTCCATGAATGTATTTGTGACAAAATTTCTCAGGATTCTTAGGCATATCATGAAAGCCTCTAGGAATAGTCCCCATGGGAGAGGGATTATTATGAGAAAACACCATTGGTAGTGGTGGTGGTGGTTGAGCTAGCTACTGGATGGGTTGAACTAGCTGTGATGGCAATTAAGATGGATTTGGTGGTGGATTGATAGATATCCACTGGGGTATTGGTGAAAAGCCTGGTGGAGTGAGTGGAGTTGACAAAGGTGGTATGATGGTTGCCCTAGTCTTGTCAATCTTATGGCTTATTGGGGTCTTGAGTTCTATCAAAGGTGGTGGATTTTCAACTAATCAAAGGACTCTACTAGGCCTTTCTGGTGAGAAAAACCCAGTATTATCTAGCTTTCTTTTCTAGGCCCTCCTTCTAGCGCTAGTTTCTTGTTGATGGTTCAGATGAGCACAACAACAGTTAAACAAAATATTACTATTCTACTCTCCTGAAAGAGAAAGAATAACACATGGATATCTAACTCCCAATGTCTTGGTAATCGGTTCTCGACTATGCTTATTTCACTCAGTGGTTGATGTGAACTATAATGTTCAAGGGGCCTGTTGGTGTTGAGCTTCTGGATTGTTCTAAGATCAAACACAAATTTAAACCTACTTTAACTAGGGTTTTTAAAGAAACAAAAAAAGATAGATCAAAGCTTTGGTACTGAAGAGAATGTTAATTCATCCAACTTAACCAGACTTGTTACCTTTCAAGGAATTCCTAATTAAAAATGGAGAACAAAATTACCTTGTGATTAACACAGTTTCATTCATTCACAGTGCTAACTTCAACAAAAGATTGTGAATCACCATTTAGACAAAACATAAAATAGAATTTAATTCCTTGAAAACTTTGCAAATTAAATGATTAACCCAAGATAACTACCATTCTGAAGCATAATATGAAGTAGATTTAGATCTGGTTGCTTCTACTGTTGATGAAATAGATAAGCAACATTTACAAATCTGGCACAATCACCAGTGTATAGAAAATCCATGTCCTCAAATCATCTCCATCTACACTAAGAAAACTTGAAAGATACATTACTGCCTCTATTGAATCTAGCTCCTACTCTATTCTACTCTTAAGTTTCTCTACTTTCAAAAAATTCCTACTGGTCTCTATATATCCTTGTAAAAGGAGGCAAAATGCCATATATACAGAACGTGCCAAAAAGAATGTGCTGGACCCTATTTCTTTTAGGGTTTACAAAAATATCAGTCGGTTACAGAAGGTTTGGCCCTCAGATCTTTTGGAATAAAGTTAATCACCTTCAATGTGCATCCCCATGTCCATGTCGGGGAATGATCACTCTAAGGATGGCCCTTAGATCTTTTGCAACCATCACATTAACTTTTGGCCTCTGTGTCCACCCTCGAACTTCCTTGTAGAGATGCTTTGAATGTTCTGCAATATTATCATAAATGTAGATCTACCTTTGCCAATAGAGATCCCAACTGTCCTTGAGACTTGCAGCCTCTTCTTCCTTTTAGCTTTCCTCTTGCTCTAGATCCTTCTACAAGTTGACCCCCTTTGGAAACAACATCTGACTCTCTTGTTAGATTTCCACACCATTGTTCACCGAGCTAATCCATTGCTTTTGATCTCAAAGTAAGTCCATGTCATTTATGCTCTGTTGATCTTCCTCACAAGAATAGTCAATCAATCCAATTTCCATTGGCTCATCTTTAGTCTCCTCTGATTGGTTGAACAGACACCACGTAAGCTTTCTAGGCAGTCAAAAGTTATTCAAATAGAATCACATGTTGGTGAGACACTAGCCGTGTCTCCCCAATGTGATTATACTCCATAACAGCAATAAGCATAGCTTACAGTTGTCACAAAGAGTTCATAGTGAGTAGATAGGGTTATACCAATATCCAAAACTGTCACCCAAACTATCACTATCAGCTAGAGGTCATAGCAAACCCCCTAAGAGTCATATCGCTGTGCTCCTCTGTTGGAAAGAGATCCAAATTCGGCAAGACATTGTTCAGTTGGTAGGAGGTCATAGCGGGTTCCCATCAGTCACAACGAAGAGTTAAAAACCATTCGCCGAAACCTCACCTTGTCGGCAAGATATTACACCAAAACCACAAACCTTTGACAAGACCACCATGAGTTGGCAAGACATCATGGTGAACAAAACCCCTCGGCTAGGAGCCTTACCAAAGTCATATATTCTTATAAACCACTATCGCTGAGACCACCTTCGGTCGGCGAGACTTCTCCCTGAGCTCAAAACACTACACCGAAGGCACAATCCTTCTGTGAGACTTCATCGGGTCGGTAAGACATTATGCCAAACTTAGAATCTTTCGGTGAGCAATCACTTGGTCGACAAGATATTCCACTGAGCTCAACTTCTTTCCCTGAGACCATTTCATTTCAATGAGAGCTCACCCTATTGTTGAGACATCACACCGAACTCCTTCCTTTCTCCTCCAGCTGAAACCATTTTGGGAAGAGCACCATCAATTGGCAGGACATTACCCCTAAGCCACACCTTGTTGGTGAGACTCCAGCGAGTCAGCAAGAGATTACACCGATACCGGTTGTTTCGGTGAGATCACCTTCGGTCAGTGAGACATTACATCGACTAAGCCTTCGCTTAGCGAGCTCAACTTCCCTCGGTGAGACCTTGCCTTGTCTGCTAGACTTCTCCTCGATGACGGCCTTCTTTGGCAAGAGATTCATTTGTCAGCCAAAGGTCACACCGAAGGAAAACCATTTCCCTGACGCTGGCATTGTGAACAATTGTTGGTGTGACTTCCTCGGGTCAGAGAGATATATAAAAACTCATGGTGATTGAAATGTCTGGGGGACCAGTGTATTTCAAATGAATATAACACACTGCCAATTGGTAAGACAACCAGCTAGTCTCAGCGACTTTCTTCTTTGAGGAGTTTTATGCCAGATCTGATTGAGGCATGCTTTTTGTAGACCCTAAATCTGCATTTTGCTCAAAAACAAACAAGCATGAGTATTGTTAGTTAAATCAAGCAAATTAGATATGGAATCCCTATGAAATAATTGCTCATGTTATCTATGCAAACAAAGTAAGTTATCAACATAAGCTAAGTGAAAGCATGAGAAAAACAAGAGTCAAATTCTATCCCATAGTGGCTTGGTGTCACATGTGTTAGTGACCCTTTCCCAACCCTTGATCAAAGCTCAAGATGATGCAAATGCAATGGACATGATGGGCAAGATGAGTTCTCAAATCTAGAGAGTAACCTTGCATATGCTTTTTGGATGAAATTGTGGAGTGGACAAAATCAATTCTCAAATGAAGAGAGTGACTTTGCATAGGAGTTGTGGAGGATTTGCTCAAAGATGAAGCACCTATTTAAGTATTTTCAAAATGCTAAGTGTTGAAGAGGGACCAATGTGGGACTAAGATTGGACCAATGAAAGAAGGACACTTGTCATCATGTGAGTGGTTGATGCATGTGCAAGATTTGGGAAGAGTGCCCATGAGAGGGAGAATTTGAATTCAAATTTGAGAGTAAATGCTAAGTGGGGGACAAGAAAATGAGCAATAAATGCAATGTTGGAGGGACAAATCAACTTGCCTTTGAATTCAAAGTTGAGGGAATATTCCCCATAAATGCCATGTTGATGGAAAATCTTGGATTTAATAAATCAATAAATTGATTTATATGTGCAAGTGGCTAAATCTAGAGAATGCAATTGGGTGAGATTATTATTTAATTAGGGTTAGATTAAATAGATGATGATTATGTTGATTTAATGGTGCTTAGATGATTTTGACTTTTAGGACTTAAATATTTGATTTATTTAAATTAGAAAATGGTGGAATATGATTTGGGTTTGATTTAAATAAAGTCCTGATTTATGTGATGAATGGAATATGATTATGCATGATGTAAATTTGACATGTCTACATTTTGCCCCTCTTTGAAGCAATGTACTTGTTGCGTTGGTTCAAAGAATAAACTTTCCGCGATCAAAATCAAAAAATTTCTGATTTTTTAGATGCCCCAGCGGAAAGAAGTACATTGGTACATTTCCCCCTCAAGAGATCGAGCGAAAAGATTTGATTTGAGGGTCGATCTCACGATAAAGAGGTTCAAAATGGGTGGTTATGGATGATGATGCAAAGATGATGATTTCAAGATGCTTAGAATAACAAATCTATATTATCCTAAACAACTTAAATGATGCTATGATATGAGATGGATGAGATTGATGATGTGATATGCTATGATATGCAATGGATGATTTATGAGATGCTTATACTAACAAATCTATATTATGATGATGATTATGCATGTGAGATGATATGCATAATACTGATGATTTATGGATGCAAGATGGATGCATGATGGATGCATTGGTGATGATGATTAACTATTCATGCTGTGATGTTAGTGTGGAAAATGAAGAAATTAGATGATGACAAGAGGATCCAACAAGCCAACATTATGAGAGATGATGGTGAGAAATGATGATGAGAAATGATGAGGATAGATGGATGATTTTTCTTTATCAAGGATTGGGATTTTCAAGGGGTCACTTACTTTATGTTTGATAACACACCTACGTACAATGCATCAAGGTATGAAGGACCAGGATGGCGTTGTACTTAGTGTGATGGACTTTGACTCGACAAATAGATAGGAGTATTCCTGTTCACACCTGGAATACGAAAACCTTGCTAGGATGCACTTTAGAAGTTTTAAACATCTCATACCAAAACATGGAAAGGTATAACCAATCAATGCAATAGTCAACAAGCTGTCCAAAAAATCCTCCATACATATCTAACAAAGCAAGTATTCACCAAGTTATTTTACAAGAACATCCAACAAGCACATTAGACAAAAGATAATGATCATTGCCCCATTCCTATCTCTCTAAATCCTTCATTCGGATATCATCGAGAGGTCCTTGGAATGAGCACAATAAGATAAATCAAAAGAAAAGATCAAGTATGCAAACAAGTCAATGTTCTTCATACCTTCAGCCAAAGGGATGTGTTTTGATAGGATAAGAATCCAAAGTGATATCCAAAATGATGCCCATTGTCGGAACGATATATCCTAGGACATGCATTGTATAGGATGAGGATGGTTTGATAAATTGATTGATAGGCTATTGATATAAGGTTGACTGACATGTTTGAAAGTGATCAAGAGTTTGATTTTGTGTTTTAAAGGTTTGTTGTTTGCTTTTGATTTTACGATTGAAGCTTTCTTTTGCCAATTGTTGTGATTGTTCCTATTTGTTTTGCCAAAGGATGAAAGTGATGATCAATTTATTATGGATGATTGATTATTGCGGGTGAAAGCGAGATGAGGTGGATGGATTTTTTCAAATATTTGGATGTTTTTGGAGTTTTGAAATGTTGAGGCTGTTTTTGGTATTTTCAAGATTTTACAATTGTTTTGATTTTTGATTTTCTGAATGTTTTTGGATTTTGATGTTTTTCAATTTTTTTTGGATTTTTATGTCTCGGGGGCTGATCAAAGATTAGCCTTGACTACGTTTAAGCTCAGAGATGACGTAGTTCAGATTCCAATGTTTTTGATGTTTTTTTGACTTTTTAACTATTTTTTGGATTTTGATATGTTTTGAATGTTTTTGAATTTTCTAATTTTCTGATGTTTTTGGATTTTTGCATGATTTTGACAATTTGGATATGGACATGTGTGATGATATCAGTGCTCTATTTTGGATTTTGTTGAAAACCAAGCTAAGGTTGATTGGTCGAATCAATGGATTAATGATGATGATAACATTGTTGAGGATACACAACAATGCAAGGATTGATTGATCAGGATTGATGACGATAACATTGTTGAGGATGCACAACAATGCAAGGATTGTGTTAAGCAACACAAGGATAAGGACAAATATCCTAAGATGATGATGGATTGATTAGACTTGATTGATCATGATTGATGAAGCTTGATTTGGAATAAAAGATGTTTTGGATGATTTGATGTGACGTTGACGTTGAAGTGTGCATTAGATGCAACTAATATTGATTGTTGGGATTGATGTTTGATGAAAGATGAAGCTTGATAAGGGATGTTTGTTCATCAAAATATGCCATGGGCTAGTGATTTGGATTTTTTGGATCACAAATTCTTTGAACAATTTAATTTTACATTTTCCAATGTTCGGATCACCACATAAATTGGAGGATATAAATCAAGATTTATTCCTGAAGCAAGATGTAAATGCCTACCCCCAATGTCTAGCAATGTAGGGAATGTCATGGGTGGATGCTCGGATAGGTGTATGGATTGATGGATATGGATAAGCATGCAAGGATGCCAAGGATAAGATAAGGTGTTTGAATAAAGAAAGTGCTCATTTGGATAATGCTTCATGGCTCAGATAATGCTACATAGGATAGGATTAATGAAAACGACCCATGTCAAGATGTTTACCATAAGTAGGTGTAAAGTGTGCCCCAAAATTTCATCAAGATCAAGATAACTTGGACTATGGATCATGAAGATGGATGAAAATGGATTGGATAAATGGTGTGTGGATGCATGGGTTTATTATGGCTAAGATGGATGGAATGCTAGATTTATTATGGATGGTGTGGGATGCTTTCATCTGAACTGGTGCACATAGATGCTCGATTCCACACATGATGCCTATTTTCCAAGTTTTCATCATGGTATTGCCCAAAGCGCCGCCCATGCGGTTTTCACTAGAGGACGATTTTTCTCTTTACTATTTTCAATCCTTTTTCTGATTTTTTTTTGGATTTTCATATTTTTTATTTTTTTTGTATTTTTTCTAAAATATTTATGCTGAACCACTTGGTGGTGTTGACATAGATGCCCTTGTCATGACATGCCATTGATATCCTACTTGAAGAAGCTGCTTTTCCAAGATATGTGCACTTGAATACAATTTTTGGGATTTCTGATCTGCTTCGTCGATACCGGAGTTAACTTTGTCTTTGTGCACACATCACGATAGAGTGCCCTTTGAATCCTTATGATGAAGGGTCATTGCCATTACATGGTCAATGTGAGAATTGGATATCTTGCGTGGAGGTGTGGATGGAGTGTCTTTAGGTATAGGAGATGGATTGGTTGACAGCTTGGAATCTTTGATTCTGCAAACTTGGGAAGAAGAACAATGATGGGTGGATACGAAAGTGTGTGTGGAATTAGGACCAACTGATTGATATACCTTGTATGTTGCTTGAAAAGATTTCTTTTTCTTTTGCGGACATCTTTGATGGATACTTTTCCCTCTTTTATTTTTCCCCACAATTTCTTTAACTGATGGAGTTTGATAGGGATGATCTTTCTTTGTATTCTTTGGTATCCATTTGTATTTTATTTGTCCATTATGCTTCTCAGCTTCTTTTTCTTTGATAATATTCTTTATACTTTGATTTAACACTTTCCTTTGGTGTTGGTCCCAATTCATGGATGGGTGATGGGTGGATGAAGATTTGTGACGTGGCTGGTTGTAGTATTGGCAATGGTTTCATCACAAGGATTCTTTGTGCTCCCTATATTGACACTTGCTTGAGACGAAGTTGCCCCCAGTATGGTGGAAGTAGTACCTTCATGCTTTGATTTCTCCTATTCCAAGAGCTTTTTTTCAATAAGTGTTCTCTGATAGATGACCACCGTAGGTGACGTTCTTTCAATTTGTTGCTCTGTTAACTCTGGATGTTCTATCTGACTTGTTTTGTTGAGTGGATAATGCTGGATATCCTCATACATGATGTCCTCAGTCTGGATTTGGGATACCTCTGATCCTAATGTCGATAGCTTAGTTTGACTGTAGGAATTAATAATCTACTCTTTTTGTGTAACACAATCTTGTTCTAGATGAAAATCATCTACGTGTCCATCCATAGAAAGCATCTCATGGGTAGATGGAGGAGTATGTGCTATGTGGATATGATCATCTTGCATAGATAAGAGAGTTTCCATTAGATTAATATAGTATCTTGAAGATACAAATTCTTGATCTTGAATGATTTCGGAGTTGCTTTCAACATGCTTTGGATCAAACTCTTGAAATGGGTCAGTTTCAAAGGATGGATTTCTTACAAAGGATTCTTGGATATCTTCATTAGGCATGTGAAGTGGTGCAATATCTTCAAGTGTTGAGTCTAGGGTTCCTTCGGTATCTATAACCATGAGGTCAATGGTGGTCAACATGTCTTGGAAAGGACCATTGCTAGACCTTGGTGAAAGATTTTGATCATGCTTTTGAATAAATTCTTGAGATATGTCCTCTAACCCATTAGGTAATGTAGAGAAATTTTCAACATGATTATTGGTCAATGCCTCATTGGATGAGGTGAAAGTATCTTTATTGATGGATTGATCTTGATCTTTGTTTTCAAAAATTGTGGTGGAGAGATTGACAATGTTATCATTGTCCCCAATAGCAATTATCTTTTGATCAATTAGGTCTTGGATGAGATTTTTTAGTCGAATACAACTTAATGTTGTGTGTCCCTTTGTTTTGTGATAATCACAATGGTGCTCCTCATTATACCCTGGTGGTTTAACTAGGGGTTGTTGATAGTTCCCATAGATGGGGAGCTTGATGAGATTTTCTTGTACCAATTGTTGCAAGACTGATTCGATTGGTCTCCCAAGTGGTGTGTATTGTTGCTTATTTCTTTGTGAGATTTTCACTTTAAGTTGACCTTGTGGTGATTGATTTTGGAGATGTGGTGATTGATCTTCGACATGTGGGGGTTGGATTTGTTGATGTGGTTGACCTTGATATCTAACTTCTTGACCTTGGAGATATTGTTGTGGTTGTGGACACAACTCAATGCTTTGATGACATGGATTAACCAATGGAAGATTGTATTGATTTTGGAGTGAAGATATCTCTTAGCCCAATAGTTCAATTAGTTTGGCATGTGAAGCAAGTTTCTCTAGTGAAATTTGATCTTGATTTTGAATTTGACTCCCTTGATTTGGATTTTGTTTAAGCGGATTTGGGATGTGTAGTTGTGTTTGATTTTGGAAAATATTCTGATTTGTGATGATGGGTTGAAATTGACCATTGCTCATGTTTGGGATATTCATATGATTTGTAAATGTATCCATCCCAACATTTACTGGATTCATGTTTCAAAAACATGTTCTTGGTACATTCTCCTTTGTCATGTAGGGCTTTGGTGGGATGACGTTGTTTGTTTGAAGGCTCATGCATTGATTGTTCGGTTGGTGGATTTGTAGGTTTGGACTTAGATCTATCATTGGGAAATGTGTTCCAAACTTTGACTTGGGCATACTCACACTTGTTGTACCATTGACATTTTTTGAAAGCAATGATCCCATCCATGGACTTTGATAATTGATAGGCATTGCAAGGCTTTGAAGAGTCAACTGATTTGGATTACCCAAGATGTATGGATCAAGTTTATATTCCATGTTCTCCTTGTGTTTTGACCTTGTTGCAAAAGTGACCTCTAAGGTTCTTAGGACCAATGACAAGATGAAGGATGAAATGTGTAAATGATATGAGTGTTGAATGTTTAGGAACTTTGGATCAATGCTAGACTTAGGGTTTGATTTTGATTGGTCGATTTGGATAGTGAACTTGTAAACCCTAAGATGTTGGATGTGATCTTTAGGATAAACGTTGTTCAAGAAAGTGGTAATTTAATTAAGTGTGTGAGGAAGGATTCATCCAAACACACTTAACTAAGCAATTGACTTTGATTTGGTTTAAGGATGATTTACCCAAGTCTAGAATGATGTTTTCAAAAGCTCTAAAGTTGTTTGTGGGATGGAGATGATAAATGTTTGAGATGGATGAGGTGTTTGATTTGATCCTAAGAGACTTAGAGAGACTTTTTTTACTAGGCCAAGGTATTGAAGAACACACTTTTCTCTAAGAGTAGTTCAAATCAAAAGACCAATGTTTGCTCAAAAGATGATAAAAAGATAAACAAGCACATGTGTGGGGTCCAATTTGTTATCTTTGCTTAATGAGTACTTTTTATCACAAACACACTTCTTGATTAGGTTTCAAACTGAATATCCCATGTCACAACTTCTTTTTGTCCCACAAAGTGCTATGTGAAAGTTCCAAGAAATTAGGACAAGGGTTACCTAGTGTTGACCTTTGTAAGAGCAAATTAAGATGTAAAACCAATTACTTAGAAACCTCTAAGGACATAATCCCAAGGGTAAGCAATAGTTCTTGGGCTTTGTCAAAGGTATTTTCTCTAACTAAGGGGTTTGAAATTCTGATGATGATGTTGAATGATGGTTTTCCAATGTTTTTGATAAATGCACTGTGTTTTCAAACAAGCAAGTACAAACCCTATGGATGTGTAAGACAATATTTGTTGAATCCCCACTTGGACAAGTCCAACTATGCTTATCTTTAGTGAATGGTTAGATGCTTGACCCCACTGGCTCCCCTCCACGACACTCACTTATACGGGGCAGCCAAGCATCAACACCCATGAAACTCCCATGGCATGTTTTCCATTTCTACTAAAGACCGTAAAAGTGTGGGGTGGCTTCAGAACGACCGTTCTTGCACCAACAAATAGATCAAGGATTTTGGAAAATTCTAGCACATGGGTTCTAATAAGGACTTTCTGTTCGTGGAGATTGACCTATACGGCAAGAGTCCCCTTTCAGATCCATCTTGTCGGAGCCAACCGCATGATAATGGCATTTAACCAATACCCACATTTATATCCCGACTGGAAATACTCTTGGCTTTAGAGTGTTACCGATTGAGTCGTTCCCTTGGGTGAGTACTTTTTCCCCAAGGCATGCCCTCTAGGATAAATAAAAGCAAGCAAAGACACAATCTGTAACTCGATCAATCTTTGATGGTACAAAGAAGGAGAATATACGCGAAAATGCCCCTACTCACACTTGCACAAGTTATTGTTCAATTTAAAACCCAAATCAAAGTGTTTCAAAGCAATAAAATGCACTTTGAGTGTTTCTCTTGCACCCTAGATTGCACGAAGCGCAAGGGGAGAGGATACACACTCAAAATGTACCAAAGACAAAATCACACAATTCAAGCACTTGTTCATTTTATAGCCTTCAAAGCAATTGTGAGTTTGTTTTAAAGCACCAAACTTGAGTGTGAATTTGCTTTGTTCAATTTTTTAGCCCAAAACAAAATCTAGTAAGTGTCTAAGCTTGAATTTTAACCTTTTGCGAATGGACAAAATCAAATTGTTCTTTTTAGACCCAAATGAAAGTTAGTGTCCTAAAACAAAGAGACAAACAATTTCGTGGAAAAGTGTTGAACAAACACTTAAAGCGTTTAAAAACACTTTGGTTTTTCAAAATATCCCCCTCCTTTTGTTTTCCTTTGCTAGCCATCATTTTCAAGTTGTACCTTTGTGCCTTTGTTGTCCGTTGTACCTTGTGCCTTTTTTGCTTTTCCTATTCAACAAGAGGCAAGCATGTGAGGATAAAAATATTAAATTAAGTTTGTTTTAATCATTGATCTTAAACAAAAGAATGAGTTCAAATAATAAAAAACTCAATGATTTTAGACCAATAAATGAAACATTAACAAAAATATCGCTTTTTAAAAGCCTTTAGTTGGAATACTTAGCCATATGACAAAGATCCATGTAATCCAAAATAAGACCATGTAGATAAGTGAAGATTTAATGCAATGCTCATTAATAGAAAAAAAATAAAAAATTAATTTGTCATCTGTAGGATCTTGGCTGCAAGCACAATAAAACAACCACACAAAATGAGAAAATAAAGTTAAATAAACAAATGATGAATGGCTAGTGAAGGAGCATGTTGATTCTCATTAATGTAAAATCCATGTAATTAAAATTGCTAGGTACCGTGCTTAGCTCCATATGTCAATTAAATATTACCCTAGCACTGGATACTCTATTTCCATTTCATCACGCTGGCACATCCAAATACTACCCTTGATATTGAAAATCACTTAGGAATCTAGTTGACATTGATTGTAAAACACGCTTTCTCAATGGTTCACACTTCGAGGAATTTTGACATGATACGAGGAGGGGACAAGATTGCTTGGGAAGATCTATTTGAACACAGCTGCGACTTCCTCTACTCTATATATAGCAGAACTCATCTACCAGCATTAAATATACAAACCCAAGTTGAAGGAGAAGTAATCATTTTGTTGTTTAAAGCTTGCAATCCCATCACCTTTAACTGCAGATGTATTTCACAATCACATGAAAAGATTTTAAATTCAGAAGATCTATTAGTGATCACGAAATGATGCATTAAATGGGATTTGACTAAAAAAGTTCCCTGCCACATTTTCCAAGATAACTACTGAGGAAATCTTGATGTGACAGTGTGCCAAAGCTGCACAAGGTGCTGTGTCAGACTGGGAAAATGCTCAAAAATGAAATACTAGCTTTAAAGCAATGGGTTGAGTCTCTAACACAGCGAAAGATTTAAAGAACGAGTAACCCATCTCGAGGGTGTTCTAAGAGACTAGTGCATGCGGAAACCCCAATGCTTAAGAGAAGGGGAGGAACATTAAATTCAAGGGGTCTTCTCCAATTTAGCGCACCTACCTTATTTTAAAAGCTTCAGAAGATTTCAAAATACGCTCAGAGAAAGAAGGAAACAAAACTTTCAAGCAAATACACTTGGCAGGCATAAATCTCATGTAGTTTTCACGACCTCGGCCAACATCCTCTTTGTACCATTTGACAGAATGCCTCATGGAAATGTGATCTATGGAACGCCAAAAATTACAAGATATGCGCAAAATACATTTATATCTGCCAACTGTTGACTGACAGAATTTAAAAGATAGCTTGTGTGTATGCCGAGAGGAGATAAGCCGATAAGATAACCAATGACCCCTACCCGATTTGATGTCAGTGTCTTCTTATAGTCACCAAAATATCTTAAGAAAATACCGAATCATCATGGTAATCCCAAACACAATGGGGCTATTAGTAATAGATTTCCACCTTTTCAAAAGCATTGAAATTAATATCGGTGGAAGTAATAGAAAGATGATTAGCCCTGTTAACAGAATTCTTTATAGAAAAGTTTGAAATGTCTATTGCATGCTCTATAAATGTACGCTACTTTTCATAAAGGACAAGAGATTAATAAGATAGGGAAGATACAACTCTGCTATTTTGCGCCATTCTTGCATGTCACCTCACATTAAAAATAAACACAACATTCAGTTGTGTAATCTATATATGTATCTCCCTTCTCTTAAAGCGCCATAATGTTCTTGTAGGTGCAGTGCTAAGAGGTAGCTCAAAAGAATCTAAAGAAAATGGGGGATACTGACACAAGCATGGTGATGGGTGCAGCGACAGCAAACGCAGGTATTATTGCTGCATTTTCTTTTTTGTTTTGTGTGATATCATTGTGTTGCCAAGGGGTATTATTTCATTTGAGAGAGGTTGCAGATTGTTGAATTTGAAGACGTAAAAGGAAAATGCAGCAAAGACACAAAACAACATTGTTTCTTGATGCCAACAATCTCTAGAAATCCTTCTAAGTTAACTTAGATCAAACAACCTTTGAAAAATCCAAAATAGGAATATGGATTTAGAATGGCATTGTTTGCATTTAAAAGACACTTTTATTTAAACTATCAACACGATATGCTCTTATTGAGGCATTGTCTACTCTTAAAAGACACTTTTATCAGAGTTATAAGGATTGAAAGCTATCTTTGGTGCAAATGTACGTGATATGGGCATAAGCATAGAATACTAAAAAGCTTAACTCCAATACAAAAAAGATTATGGACAATACAACCTCTCTTTCGGAGGTTCAAGCCCTCTTCTAGCACCATTATGTAGACCCTAAATCTGCATTTTGCTAAAAAAAAAACAAGCATGAGTATTGTTAGTTAAATCAAGCAAATCAAATATAGAATCCCTATGAAATAATTGCTCATGTTATCTATGCAAACAAAGTAAGTTATCAACATAAGCTAAGTGAAAGCATGAGAAAAACAAGAGTCAAATTCTATCCCATAGTGGATTGGTGTCACATGTGCTAGTGACCCTTTCCCAACCCTTGTTCAAAGCTCAAGATGATGCAAATGCAATGGACATGATGGGCAAGATGAGTTCTCAAATCTAGAGAGTAACCTTGCATATGCTTTTTGGATGAAATTGTGGAGTGGACAAAATCAATTCTCAAATGAAGAGAGTGACTTTGCATAGGAGTTGTGGAGGATTTGCTCAAAGATGAAGCACCTATTTAAGGATTTTCAAAATTCTAAGTGTTGAAGAGGGACCAATGTGGGACTAAGATTGGACCAATGAAAGAAGGACACTTGTCATCATGTGAGTGGTTGATGCATGTGCAAGATTTGGGAAGAGTGCCCATGAGAGGGAGAATTTGAATTCAAATTTGAGAGTAAATGCTAAGTGGGGGACAAGAAAATGAGCAATAAATGCAATGTTGGAGGGACAAATCAACTTGCCTTTGAATTCAAAGTTGAGGGAATATTCCCCATAAATGCCATGTTGATGGAAAATCTTGGATTTAATAAATCAATAAATTGATTTATATGTGCAAGTGGCTAAATCTAGAGAATGCAAGTGGGTGAGATTATTATTTAATCAGGGTTAGATTAAATAGATGATGATTATGCTGATTTAATGGTGCTTAGATGATTTTGACTTTTAGGACTTAAATATTTGATTTATTTAAATTAGAAAATGGTGGAATATGAGTTGGGTTTGATTTAAATAAAGTCCTGATTTATGTGATGAATGGAATATGATTATGCATGATGTAAATTTGACATGTCTACACTTTCCAACTAATTTCCCTAAGAAAAAGCATCAGATGTATGATTTAATCCTGTAAAACAATGCATCCACTAGTCCTCAAAAGCATATAAAATACATTATTTTTATATCATTTTACTCAATTTTAACAAAAAGAAAACCCAACTTTGGCTGAGGTAGAACAAAAATTTGACAGAACGAAAGACAGACTTATGAGGAAAACAAAAGAACTTCTAAGACCAAACCAGACAACCAAAGGTGAAGAAAACAAAAGAAAAGGGGGGACCCATTTTGTTCCAAAATAAAATGGGGTGGTTATGCAAGGCATAAAATCACCTTATAAACTTCTTACTCTGGTAGTACTAAAAAGATATGTATACACTGACTCCAACAGTCCAATAGTAGATTGGTCTTTGACTTTGAACCTTCTTCTTTCTTGCTTCATAATTTGAAATTATTTGCAGACAACATTAACAAGGTTTGTAATCCTTGGCATACCTCTCATAGCTTGAATTGAATTGATACTCACTAGGTAATCAAAATTAATATGACACATGCTTCTATTCCATAGCCAAATTTTATTAATGTGATTCATAAAGCAGTGACCATCAATACCTTTAAGCTGATAAACATTTTCATCTACCCTTCTTCTAGTAGCAACCACAATTTTAGAGAATTTTCTGATCTCACATCCATCATCTTGAAACATAAGATTATCCTTTGCTTCACATTTTTCCAACACTCAAGAGGTTATGCCTTAAACCCTTAACATAAATTTAACATCATCCATATTATGCTTGCCATCAAAACTAATAGAACCTTTTCCAGATATCTTAGTAAATGTATCATTGCCAAACTTAACTAGACCTCCTTCATATTTCTCAAGTTTAACAAACTTACTTTTGTCACAGGTCATATGGTTTGAGCATCCATTGTCAATAATCTAGTAGTTCTTCTCCTTTATAGCATGAAGTGCAACCACCATAAAATTTTGACCTATTTTTGGAGCACTTTCCTTCACACATCTCTCAAAGTTAGTATAACTAGTTTCATCTTTAATAGCCATGAACAAGCATTCACTATCTTCATCATCCCAATAATTAGATTCATCATCAGATATACTGGCATCTTCTCTAACATAATAACTTTTCTTAATTGCTTTACCTTTGTTTTCCTTATTTTTGTCATACAAAGCTCTGTTTAGACATCTTGAAGCATAATGACCTATCTTACCACAACTGAAACATTTGAAAGGAATCTTACCTCTATATTTACCAATACAATTTTTCATTTTCCTCACAAAGTTTGCTTCAACATCATCAAGATCCTCCTGATCTCATTCTCCAGTGTTTTCTAATTTTCCAACCTTAAAATCAATCTCAACTTTTGCATTACTTATACCAAATTATGATGAGGGCTAAGCTGCTCGAAACCACACAAATCAGAACAATAGATACCAACACAAAAGATGCTAGACAAAAAAAAACCCACTTTCAATTATTTTTAGATAGAAATTACAGATTCAAAACTTGCATGCTACAGCCTCATGGGCTTGATTCATTACAAAAAATCAACTATGAAAAGAAAATATATTATTTAGAGCCACATTCTACACCATTGGAACCATCTTCTACAATCCCCACTTAACCATTTTTATTTTACCCAATAACCACTCTAGAATGTTCTAGAAAGTTCAACTTTCCCTTTTGTTTTGGCACCAAAAGTCCTACCATTTGATTTTTGGCCTAGGAAGAAATTTTAATGAAAATCACTTTTTAGAGGGGCAACTTTGTGGGGCCATAACTTTTGATTCAGGTGTTTGATTTTCTATTATTGCATATCGTTGGAAAGCTCTCGAAGATATCTACAGTGTATGAATTGATTATAGGTCAGTTTGTCAACTTTTTGAGTTATTTCAGGGCCTTTAAAGTCTTCATATCTAAAATTGAAGTTGCATTGGAGAAATTTCTTAGGATGAAAACTTTAATATCTCCCAAATTGTAGGGTGTTGAGGTGATTCTTTTGTGACCAGAAATATTTTTTAGTTTTGCTCTCTGGGGTAAATTTTTAGGTCCATACAAGCCCATTTAGGTTGACTTACTAAAAATAGTAAGTGCCCATTTTTCACTATTTTTGATGCCCAACTATCTTACACCCCTTAAGTGCCATCATGGGACTAAAAAAAACTAAAGAAAATAATGAAAAGAATATTTTTGGGTGATGCAAGATTTACCTACACTATTGGATGCGCCTACATCAGGTCATCCAAGGTAATTTGAAAAGTTACCTTGTCACTTCTTAGGAGTTAGAGGAAAACCAAGACAATTAACCTCAACCTCAGACAACCATGATGAATCTTCAAAAGGCCTTCCTTTTCATTTCACCAAGTACTCTACATATTGTCTGTTTCTTATGCTTCTACCCACACGTCTATCCAAGGTTTCTTCTATCTCCACCTTTTCTAAAGTAGGTGCTAGAATTTTCAATTGTTCTTTTATCAACCCCTCCTCTTATCACCTTCATGATACTTTGTAAAATCAACAATGTTGAACATTTGAGAAATGTTTATTCCACTAGGAAAATCTACCTCATAAGCATTTCCTGAACCATGCTTCTTCAGGATCTTATATGGTCCAAACTTCTTCATCTTTAACTTGTTGTATGTACCAAATGGAAACCTTTCCTTTCACAAATGAACCATGAATTCATCTCCTACCTAGAACTCCTTATACCTTCTTTTTTGATCTACCTAAGCCTTAAATTGCGATTTCATCTTATTGATATGTATCTTCACCTCTTCATGTAAATTATTTAGGTACTTAGCAAAATATTCATCCTCAACACTACTCTTCTCCCCCTTATCCATCTTTCTCAGTTCAAAAGAAGTTCTTAGACTACTCCCATACATAATCTATAATGGTGATTTACTAGTGCTCCTTTTGACAAAATTATTATAATTTTTTTTTCTTGTGGTATGATCAAATACCATCCCTTAGACTTATCTTCTACTAAGCATCTTAGTAGGTTACCCAAACTCTTATTCACCACCTCTGTTTATCCATCAGTCTATGGATGGCATGCAAAACTGAACTTGAAATCTATCTTCAACTTCTTCCATAATGTCCTTCAGAAATAACCAAAAAATTTGGTATCTCTATCTGAAACTATACTCTTTGGTAGACCATGTAGTCTCACCACCTCTCTGAAAAACAACTCTACAACATGAACAACATCACTAGTCTTATGACATGGAATGAAATGTGCCATCTTTGAAAATCTATCCACTACCACAAATATGGAATCATGCCCTCTCCATGTCATTGGAAAGCTAAGAGAAAAATCCATGCTAATATCCTCCCATGGCTTCTTAGGTATACGTAATGGCTAACACAATCTAGTAGTTTGAATTGTTCTTATTGCCATCTGACATACTTTGCATTTTTGTACATAATTTTTCACATATTGTTGTAATTTTGGCCAATAATAATTCTCACTAACAAGAACAATGGTCTTATCTCAACCAAAATGTCCAACCAATCCTCCACTATGCTTCTCTTTGGTTAGATTCTCTCTCACAGAACTCCTTAGAATGCACAATTGGCTTCCTCTAAACAACATCCTCTCATGGATTAAGAAATCCAACCATCCCATCCTATCTAATGTAATAGATTCCAAACAAGCCTTCCAAGATGTTGCAAAGTCTGAATCTTCAGGATACAAACTCTTGATTTCATTGAACCCAACAACCTCTATATTAATTTCTATTAGAAATTTTTTCCTTCTACTTAAGGCATCTGCAACTCTATTTGACTTTGCACTCCTGTGCTTCAAAACAAAGGTATAACTTTGCAAAAACTCAACCCACTTTAAGTGCCTTTGATTTAACTTTCCTTGACTATTGAGATATTGCAAAGCCTAGTGATCATGATATAAAAAAAAATTCATTTGGAAACAAATAGTGCCTCTATTTCTTTAAAGCTTGAACTATAGCATAAAAATCCTAATCATAGACAAAATATTTCTTCCTAGCATCATTCAACTTCTCACTAAAATAGGCAACAGGCTTACCTTCTTGACTCAAAACAACTCCTATGGAAGTTCCACTAGCATCACAATATACCTAAAAGACCTTATTGAAATCTAGAAGTGCCAAAATAGGTTTCTCTATAGCTTTCTTCTTCAACATATCAAAAATTTTGGTTGCTTCTGTAGTCCACTTAAACATTTTTCTATCCCCTCTCATTGCTTCAGTTAGAGGTGCAAAAATACTATTGAAATTATTAATAATTTTTTTTGTAAAAACTTGCTAGACCGTGAAATGATCTTACCTCTATAACATTCCTCGGGGTAGGCCATTCAATGCTAGATCTCACCTTCTTTCAATCCATTTTAAGACCCTTTGCTGAAACAACAAATCCCAAATACACCAACTCTCTTTCCACAAAACTACATTTCTTCAAATTAATCAACAAATTCTCCTCCCTTAGCTTCTCAACAACTCTTTGGATATGCATCAAGTGCTCCTCCAATGTCTTACTGAAAATAAAAATATCATCCAAATAAATAATAACAATTATTTCTAAAACTTCTTTCAATACCTCATTCATAAGCTGTATAAATGTGCTTGGTGCATTGGTTAGCCCAAAAGGCATGACTAACCACTCATACAAGCCCTCCTTGGTTTTCAAGGCTATCTTCCATGTATCTCCTTCCCTAATCTAGATTTGGTGATATCTTCTCTTTAAATCTATCTTCATGAAGTACTCAGATCCACTCAAACAATCCATAATGTCATCCATTCTTGACAAGGGAAATATATACTTGATGGTGATATTTTTGATGGCTCTAGAATCTATACACATATGAAATTCCCCATCCTTCTTTGGTGATAGTACTGTAGGTACTAAACATGGACTCAAACTCTTTCTAATCAATCCCTTCCACAACAACTCTTGCACTTGTCTACTCAACTCTTCACTCTCTGTTGGGGTCATACAATGAGCTACCTTATTTGAAAAACTAGCTTTGGGAATCAAGTCCATTTGATGAATAATCTTTCTTACTAGAGGAAAATTTTTAGGTAAGTTATCATAAATAATAGTTTGAAACTCATTCAACAAATCTGAAACCTCTATAGGTACCTCAGTAATATCTTCTTTGCCAATTCTAGGGATCAATGTATAACACATGCTCATGCTTCATACCTTCTAGGAAATTTCTTCGAGCAACCAAACAAATTATTGCATTACTACATACCTTTTCTTTTTCCTCTTTCAAGGGCTCCAACTTATGATGAATCCCATCCTTTGTCAAAGAATAGGTTTTGGCATGTCCATCACGTACTACTCGCTGATCAAATTGCCATAGTCTACCTAACATTCATAGGCATAATATCACACAATACCTCATCATGGTAATTTCCAATCTTGAACTTTACTAGACATTGTTTATTTACCAAGGCTTTATGGTCCTTCTACAACCAAGCAATCTGGTATGGGTTCAGGTGCCTTCTTCTCTCTAACCACAAATTACTAACCATTTCTTCTAAAATAAGGTTATCAGTACTACCTCCATCAATAATAACATTGCAAACTTTACCTTCACATTTATATCTGGTGTGAAACAAATTCTTCCTTTGATTTGGTTCCTTCTCCTTATTCAAGAAGGCTCTTCTAGTAACAAGAACCTCTCCTATTTTTGCATCCTTGGAATGTGTAGACTCAACATCTTCATCTACATGTAACTCATGCATTACCCTCAGGTATTATATTTTTCCTTCCTTGATGTTGAGGACACTCATATGATCTATGTCCTTTTTCTCCACATTGGAAACAAGTTCCCTGAAAGCCTCCTCTTCCTGATCCTCATCCAGATCTTCCTCTTCCTCTTTGGTCTCCATTATTTTGATCATGAAGATGGTAGGTGTTATCTCCTTTTTGGTTTTTTCTGCTATTGGAGCCTTCACCCTTATTTTGATCTTCATTTCAACCTCCATATGACCATCCACTGGTCTTTCCTCCATGACTTCCACCTTGTTTTTTGTTCTTAAACCTCTTGTTCAGTCATTCTTCAACCTTTAGAGAAAACTGATAAGTGTCTTGAATGGTGGTCCTTCTTACAAGTGCCAATTCTTCCTATATGCTTGGCTTCAACCCATTAATATAATGAGAAACTTTCTCTTTATTCACCTCAGAATGTCCTGTCTGAATTAGGACCTTGTGAAATTTCTCTATGTATTCTTTCACTATCCTTGTTCCTTTCCTCAAGCTTTGCATCTTCTTGAGTAGTTCCAATTTTTAATCGATTGGAATAAATTGTTTCTTCAATTTTGACACCATTATGTCCCATTTGGAAATTTTATCCTTCCCTTTTCTTCCTCTTTCTAACTAGACCTCTTTCCACCATATACTGGCGTGACCTTTCAATTTTGTCTTTGCAAACCTCACTCTGTGAGGATCTTCAATCTCCTCAAACTCAAAAAATTCCTCCATGTCATTGATCCAATCAATCAACTCTTTAAGATTCAAACTTCCACTAAAAGTTGAAACCTCCATTTTAGGTCTCTTCCCAATGCTTGAGATCACTTGCAACAATCTTCTTTCTCCAGGATCCATTTGATTCTTCTCTTTCTCTTCCATTTGCTCTTTTGTTTCATCTTCACTGTCATCTCTTTCTCATTGCACATATCTTCTTCGAACCTCTTGCTACAAGGTTTCTAATTTCCTTCTAAGGGCTATGATTTCATCTCTAGGTGGATCTCTTCCTCCACCACCTCAACGTCTACCTCTGTCATGCTAGACAAGTCTTGGAGGCATCTTGAACTTAACCCATACTCATAGGTCCTACTACAACTTCCTCACATTTAGCACTCTATTATAGGCTCAAAAACTCTTGCTT
The DNA here is from genome assembly GCA_007258455.2 of Sequoia sempervirens. NCBI lineage: Eukaryota > Viridiplantae > Streptophyta > Pinopsida > Cupressales > Cupressaceae > Sequoia > Sequoia sempervirens. The sequence continues at coordinate 80,949 of VDFB02022236.1, forward strand.
TGATACCACTTGATGAGGGCCAAGCCACCCAAAACCACACAAATCAAAATAATAGATACCAACAAAGAAGATGCAAGAAAAAAAATAGCCCACTTTCAATTATTTTTAGCTAATGTAATTACAGATTCAAAACTTACATGCTACAACCTCATGGGCTTGATTCATTACAATAAAATCATCTCTGAAAAGAAAATATATTATTTGGAGGCACAATTTGCATCATTGGAGCTGCCTTCTACAACCCACACTTAACCCTTTTTATTTTACCCAATAACTGCCCTAGAATGTTCTAGAAAGTTTAAATTTCCCTTTTGTTTTTGGCACCAAAAGTCCCACCATTTGATTTTTGGCCTAGGAAGAAATTTTAATGAAATTCACTTTTTAGAGGGGCAATTTCATAGGGCCATAAATTTTGATCTTGGTGTTCGATTCACTATTATTGCATATTGTTGGAAATCTCTTGAAGAGACATACAACACATGAATTGAATGTAGGTCAGTTCATCAACTTTTTGAGCTATTTTGGGGCCTCTAAAGTCTTCATATCTGAAATTGAAGCTGCATTGGAGAAATTTCTCGAGACAAAAACATTAATATCTCCCAGATCGTGCAGGGTATTGAGGTGATTCTTTCACAACCAGAAATTCTTTTCAGTTCTACTCCTTGGGGTAAATTTTTAGGTTCATATGAGCCTATTTAGGCCAACTTAATAAACAGACTAATTGTCTATTTTTTTCTATTTTGATGCTTGATTTTCTTACACCCCTTAAGTTCCATCATGGGACTCAAAACAACTAAAGAAAATAAAGAAAATAATTTTTTTAGGTGATGCAAGATTTCCCTACACTGCTGGATGCTCCTGCATCAAATTCTCTCATTTCAAAAGTAGATAAAGCACCATACAACCAATCTCTAGAGTATTTTCTTAAATATCAAACCTCCTCAATAGTATAAACTTTATGACTATAAGATTTAGGAAGAGTTCTCAATACCTTCTTTACTATTTCTTCTTTAAGATTTCCACCAAGAACTCTAATGAAATTGACAACTTCATCCAACTTCTACATGTAGTTTGCAATATTTCCATCTTCAGACATATGTAGGTTTTCAAATGTGATCATTAGATTTTGCATCCTAGCTTTCTTGACCTTATCATCTTCTTCAAAAATACTTTCCAACTTTGTACATATCTCTTTAGCAAATTTCAAACTCATAACTTTCACAAGTTTAGTGTTAGAAAGACCACTTAAGAGAGCATACCTTGCTTTACCATTATTCTCATAGGCCTTTATCTCATCATCAGTCTTTGGACCATTAGTAGACATAGTATATCTAGTCTCAATAGACTTCCAAACTCTAAATCCAAGAGATGCCAAGAAACCTTCCATCCTTGTCTTCTAGAAACCATAGTCTAAAAAATCAAACAAAGGAGCATCCCTCTTGTGCACCATCCCGGATCTACCTCAAGTGGTTAAGCTTTCTTCCAGGGAATCTTACTCTGATACCAATTGTTGAATGTACACAAGAAAACTAAGAGGGTGGTGAATCAGTTGTACAATAAAACTTCAAAACCCTCATGAACATTCAAATCCACATCAACTAAATTAACCCTTAATATGTTAGAATGATTTAGCATGAAAGAAAATAATAGAAAATTGAAACACAACAACACCATGCATAATAGAACACCATATTTACATGGAAAACCCAAGAAGGGGAAAAAATGGTGAGGATTAGCTCACAATATAAAGTAATTGCAAAACCAAATACAATAGGCTCACTATCAGAGGGCTTGCTACCCAAAAGAAAGAAGGGCTCATTTCCAAAGGCTCACTAAGTTAGATTATAGAAAAGAATACAAAATAATTTTATTGTGAGAAATCCATCTTAATGCAATAGAAAAGATCCACCATAGCATCGCCAACACATTCAAAGTCTCTCTAGAGATTGTAGAAACCTTTTGCTCATTGCTTCTAGTAGTATAACTCATTAAGCTTGCACTACACTTTAGAAATTCACACTTCAAGACATAATTATCCATCAAATCATCACTTATTTATACCTTCTTCAACCTTGAAAACATTCTCCAAGGTCAGCTATGCACCTCAACTATGCAAATTCAAATTAGGTCGACACTAAACATTCTTGCGGTGGAAAGGAATGAAAGTGGACAACACCACAACTTAACTTGGACCCAAAAAATACATATACACCACACCATGCTTCCAAATTTTTTGAAGAAAATCCACAATTCATGTAAACACCCAAGGTTAGCCAAACCTATATAAACACCATTAACATTTAAGTGCACACTTCTTGAAATCTAAAGACGACTTGCACACCACACACAACACTTGAACACAATCTAGAATATTCCACAAACACCATGAAATCCAACAAATTACTTCGCAACATATTTCACCTAAAAAATGTACATGCCTAGTAAACTTAGAGAACCTTCCATACACTATAACTCAAGAAATTAGCTTGCAGATCACAACCCATGAACAACTTCAACTAAAGGTAGATATGTAATTCATCAAAACACTTGTAGAACCACAAGAACAAAAACTAAACTACAAAGAAATGCAGAGAAAAACCATTTCTCCTAGACACCACTAAAACATAGCTCACACATTGGTGAACACAACTTCTTCCACACAATGATCAAGACCAAGAAATTATGGATATAGAATCTCTGAACAACTCTAACCAACATATTTGAACTGCACAAGCAAATCTTCAACACATAAGAAATGCAGACCAAAACCAGAACACCACACAGTATACTAGAACACCTCTTTAACATACTATTTTCCTCTTTTATTCAAATTTTCTCAAAAGCACTTAGAAACCAAGCACCAGAGACACATACTCATCATCTTCAATACTTCCTCATCACCACTAAACCAAAAATATCCACAAATATAAGCTTATAAAAGCAACAATAGAGGTTGACACCAATAGCACTTACTAATAACAACACAATGAAACTAATCAAAGCATCAACACAACTTCTCAACCATCACCAGTCATCAACGACAACACAAACATAAGAATGCAACAATCTCCCACAAGCTTGTTGAAATCAATGGAAACACCAACTACTCATACTTGCAACCCATACATGGTCAATTATTGTGACTTGTAGGATATTTATCACTATGTCATAGATATCTTGGTTACATGATTCAATGAGATATTTTGACAAATATGTTTAGGTGGTGGTTGTATCTTCTTGAATTGGAGATCTTGGCTCTAGTTTTGTGTTATTAGTATTATAATTGAGTGTGTGGGATGATGATTATCTTCAAATTAGGATATTATTTTCATGATACCATGGATATCTTGTATAGTGGTTCAATGAGAGATTTTTTAGTGATCTATATTCATAACCTAGTGATGGATGCTCTTCTATAGTGGTTAGGTGTCATGTAGAAACTCTTAGATCATGATTATTTTTAATATGAGTGCTTTGACATCTTGAATTCTATTATTAGGAGATGGTTATCTTCATGTGATTGGAGATGTTGATCCTTTGTTTAGTATGTCTGGCATTGTGTCTTGTTTTATTATTGATTCTATATTAGAGTTTTGGAATGATATGGGTTATCTTAAGACCAAGATATGTTATTTAGATGATGAGATCTCCTAGGAGATGTTAGATCATGATGTCATGATTTGGTTTCATATTCTACAATTGGAGCTTTGATAGTGGTCTTGTTTGTTCTCTTGGTATTGAGTACATTGGCCATGTGATTTCGAGCTTCATGAAAGTGTGAAACTATATTTAGATATTACCATGGATTGATCTGTTGTAGGTGCACATGGATACTTGGATATGTTGGAAATATGAACAATAACCCAGATGAAGTGATAGACACTTAAAGTATCAACCAAGAAAGAAACCATCCAAATGAACAAGAAAGTGTTGCAACATGAGAAAACATACAATTTTATCAAATGATGATCTATTATGAATTGATCCAGAATATCTGAGATGATTTACAAATGTACAAGAGCCTTGCTTATATAGGCAAGGAGAAAGGTAGTTGGATAACCACTTTTAGTTACAAACATCAAATGCCTAATGCATAATTATAAATGCATGAGAGAAATATTAAATGCCTAGATAACTACATGCCTATTAATGATATATCATCCCACTAAATACTAGTTTCTAGAATGCTACCTAGGAAACTAACTCCTAAGTAAACTTATTAATGATGTGAATACATCCTCACTAATAACTAGTTAGGAAATATCCCCATTCACACTAACAACCCCCCCATAAGTGCAACTTGGGAGTGTAGTTATTATGCAATATGATGGGTCCCAACTACTAGGACATGTTAGGTACCCATGTACAAATGAAAAAGAAATCTCTTACAAGCAAATAAAAGGAGAAAACCTCATGGGACAAAACTCCTCCCCAAAAAAGAGATATGATGAAAAATATAATGCTAATCATGTACAAGTAATGGAAGTGGTGTATGGAGGTCTCAACATCAATACCCCCAAGAGATACATCCATCACAAGAGTAAAATAATCAATAGCCCCCCCATAATAGGGAAATAGAGAGACTATGTAGCCCCCCATAAGAGGTAATCACTTGTAAAATGTTATGTTCCTGAAGAAAAAACATATTCCAGTGTCAACAAAAAACTTGTCTCCCTTTTGGAAGAAATAAAACCAAGTACAAATATAGGGATGTTTCCCATTCCGGATAGGAATTGAAGGAAAGAAGAATCAATGGTTATGATGTCTCTAAAAATGGCTCATGTGTCTCCTTTCCCAAGGAAGATGAAGATGCCACAACCAAATTAGGTACATTCCCAATCAATGAAGAAGGTGAAAAACTAGGACTATGTAGAAACTAATGTTGAACAATATCCAAAGATAATACAATGATCCCTTCATTGAATAAATAGATGGAGACTAGATTTCCCCTTGAATGAAGTGTCCTCAAAACCACTGAGAGAAGTCTGAAGCTAGAAGAGTGTCCAGTGACAAAAAACCGCATGTATCCCTCTAGGAAGAAGTAAATCCAATGGTAGATGTTGAAGAAAATCCAACTCCATAATGAAATGGGAGGGAAGAAGCCTCATATATGAAATATCTAAAAAGGAATCAAGTGCCTCCAAGGTAGTCTCACCAAGATTATAATCCCCAATCAAGGTAAAAAAAGTGGAATATGAAGACTCAAGAAAACCCTCCAAAGTAGAATCTTCATAGAGGAGAGATATCCCCTCAAGAATGTCCTCCAAACCTGTATAAGTAGCCAAGTCTTCAATACCTGAAACAAAGCCATCATGTGATCCCAAGTATGGAAAATTAAATATGTCCCATTGAATAGGAATGATGGAAGCCTCAATTAATGAATCTACACAATGAATCACTAAAGGTGAAGGTACATCAACTATCTTTGATGGAGAAGAAGCATCTAAAGAACCCTTGACATCCTCATCTAAAGATTCAAAGCATTCCATATCTGTAAGCTCCTGCATAACATTATCATCATAGAGTATCCCATTTGAAGAATGAAGAGGCATATGGAATTCTAAATCATGATCATCGGGGAATGGTGGAGTATCGAGATCACTATATAGTTCCCAAATATTAGTCCAAATATTGTGAGGACAATCACAATGATCAATAGCTTTCAAAACATCATCAACAACATGCATTGCAATAACCCCTAGAACATCATATCTTCGACAACTCTAACAAATTTTTTGGATACAATTATGAGGGGGAACTAAACCATACTAATGTGGCAACAATTGAAGTGATTGAAGATGGTTGATGATGCAATCTCTCAATTTTCTATAGTATCCATTTCCCAACATTATCAGTGAAGGATGAATTGAAAACCCCATAACCAACTATGATGAATCTCCAATATTACAAAGATATTGACCTTCAATAACAAATAGAAGCTTCTAAAGATGATATGCAACTAAAAAAATGCCTCCAAAATAAAAAAAACCTTCTTCAAACTTTAGGATGTCCAAGTATTTGAATAAATGCACCAAATTGCAAAAATCCAATCCAAAACACTTGGAGCTAAAATTGATAGAAAGGAATGGACTGATGAATTTTTTTTTACTGAAATACCTTTTGAATGCCACTGGAATCATTGAATTTTGACAAATTGATTAGAAGATATGGGCCTTTGAGTCCACATGAACAAAAAAGTGTTGCAACATGAGAAAGAAGACAATTCAATCAAATGATGATCTATGATGATTTGATCTAGAATCTTTGAGATGATTTACAAATTTACAAGAGCTTTGCTTATATAGGCAAGGAGAGAGGTATTTGGATAACCGCCTTAGTTACAAACATTAAATGCCTAATGCATAATTATAAATGCATGAGAGAAATATTAAATGCCTAGATAACTACATGCCTATTAATGAGATATGGTCCCATTAAATACTAGTTTCTAGAATTCCACCTAGGAAGCTAACTCCTAAGTAAACTTATTAATGATGTGAATAGGTCCTCACTAATAAATAGTTAGGAAATATCCCCATTCACACTATCAATATACTTTGGTGGGGTTTGAGTTCTCTTGGGATATGAGATATTTTTTGAGATTGTTACTCTTTGGAGGTTTCAACATGATGACCGATGAACCTACACCTGGATGTGGACATGCGTTCATGGAATTGAGAGGAGATTATTCTTATAGTGAGTAATTATGACTTGGTGTATCGTGGAGGTGAATTATCATTCCAAACTCTTGGTCTACTTGGTATATTATCTTATAATAGGTATTTCACATCCTATTTTCAAATGTATTATTTTTTATTCTTTATCTTCTCATGGATATGGATATTGAGCTTTGGTTGTTCATTTTGGAGGTTTATTTTAGAGGTGTTTGGCATGGTTATCTCCTCATGAATATGAGTTGTTTTATGATGCCATTTATGAGGATAATATAGTATGTTTATTGGGCTTATTTCTAGTTTTGTAAATGGACATTTTGAGTTTGATCATCCTTGGTTAAGAGAGGATTACATTCATGTTGGTTTTATATGATACATACGTTTCATTTTATCTATGGGATTGATTGATTGAGTGCTGTTGAGGCTTTTTATTTAGGGTTATAAAGGAGATCATACTTGACACAACTTAGCACTCTGAGGAGTTGATAGAAGGGCATGATATGATTTACAAGTTTTCTCTCTTTATTATATGGCTACTTCCTAGAGGTTCATATTCATATTACTTCGAGTTATGGTAATATATTTTAAGAGGGTATAAAACCATTTATGTTGCATGTGTGGATAATTTTGATTGTTCTTGGTACTACATGTTGAAAGAACACCAATTCATTGAGAGGGGAGGTGAATTAGTGTATACAATTTTTTACCAAATTAAATAGAAGACAAGATTTAAGATCACACATAAACATAACACACATAAGAAGACCCTAGATATACATGGAAAACCCAATGTGGAAAAAACCATAGTGAGAAAAGCTACCAGGATATGTTGTCCTAATCCAACCACACATTAAAATATAATAAATATGTTTTATAAGCACCAACTTACAGGTACATTTACACCCAAGACAATGTTTTGAGGCACCAACCTTTACAAAATTATAAATTTATATGCTAATACTGATTCTTCTTCAACCTAATAATGCATCATTTCAATTCATTAATCTAGACTCTCTTCCTCTTCTCCCCACTTCTCTTAATTCACCATTACCATAATAATTCTTTTATAGATTTTTTCATCTATCACAATATACTTTTCCACACTTAAAACACATCCAATTTAGTAACCTCTATGTCTTCAAATGATATGAAATTATGTCTCCACAATGTACATGATATGAAAAAATTATATATTCTACAACCACTCATGCTACCATTTTGACCATGATAGTAACCCTAATTGAATCATAGTCCCTTGAAACTATTGCATTTATAATTTTTTTAGAAATCAACTTCATCTCTATAACTACCTATCAAATTTAGTCTTTAAGAGGTAGTAATTTGCACACTTTGAATATCAACCATTTATTTTGTCTTTGCTTCCATGAGATCATTGTTCAATTGTTTCAACTTTAAAACACAACCGTTAGATCAATTTCCCTTTAAATATTTATTGTTGATCTATATCGCACACCATAAGCTTAATGCACTTTTGCTTCACACTTGAAGAATGATAACTGTGATGTATAGGAGCAATGTGATGCAACAAGTGATATCTGACTATCATCATGGACACACATCGACATATTGCATTCTCACACAACCAAAACAAAGACCCACTATCCTTTCCATGAATTAGTAGAAACTATCTGATATTCACCTATAACTTACACAGTCGATCTTCATCACAAATATTTTTCTTAACACATTTTAGCCTTGCACTTAAAGACTTGGAAATGTGATGCATAAAGTCCTTGCACTGTAATCATTTTTGGAAACTTGTCACTATTTTGTGCTATCACAAATATTGTTGTGTCAAAAAGACTTGGAAATGCGATGCTTCATCAGTTGTCAATCTCAACACCCTTTGCACTAACTATCAATCTTCCAAAGAAAAAAAGCTTTGTTCTTGGTCCCACTAGACACATTGTGTGATCCCGTATCCATAGTAAAGAAATTAGGGCCTGCCATAGGTCTTGCAGACATACAAAATTTGTTAGATCTTTATCTTTATATCTCCACCATCAATTAATCTAGTTAAAGTTTTAAACTTGTGAACTTAGGAAATATTAATAAATTTTATTTTCACTTAGTTGGTAATTGCTAGGATGAGGGGTTCGGTAACACAATGAAGATGATGGATTAAGTTGTAACTTAAGTGACTTCATACCATCGATATCCAATCAACACAAAAATAAACACTATATAGATTTGTGATCGAAACCCTTAGGGTTTTTCTACAAAACCCTAACTAGACCAGAAAGTAGAAATAATTCATTTATGAGATTAAGATTTATCACTTAGACCTACAGATCAAATTTCTAAAATGTACTAAAAAAACCCATATCAGATATGCTCTCAGATTCCTCTGCAACCTTCTGAAGCTACCTACATAAAGACTATGCAATATTTGTGTAACTTTTGCAATGTTGTTTGACAAAATTTGCAACTTTTCAAGACCTGTACTAAGCAACTGTAAATAATCTTCTTGAGCTAGTCCACTGACATCAATGACAACATAACTACGCTTTGACATCAAAGACAATAATTCCAACAATTCCACCCTTTGTCATTGATGGAAACACCTAAAAAACTTGGAAAAATGGTAACATCATTCATACTCCCCCTATTTGTACCATTGCATCATCACCTTACATTCTCTAGCTACATACCAATTTTACTTATACTCTCCCCCTAGTTCACTAATCACCAAAACATACCTCAACATACTTTTCTCGCATTTTCTATACTCTCCCCCTTTGATATCAATTACAAAGGGATAGACTAGGGATAAAGAATTACTCTATTATACTCCCCTTGGATGAATACTTTCTATATTCAAGCGGAGATAGGAGAAGGAACAACTCCTAATTTCTACCTAAGTTGTTCAAATGACTCCTTTAGAAGGGGTTTTGTAAATATATCTTCCAATTGATCTTTTGTAGCTACATATTCTAATTTGACTTCATGTGCAACAAATTTTTCCTTGAGAAAATGATACTTAATGGGTGACCCACAATACTGGTTTACAATTTCTAGTCAAACTGGACACCGAACTAATTTTTTCTAACAAAATCTTCACTTTCGGGCACCTGTAATGGCTAAACCATGAGGAATTTGAAGATGATGCAAACTAGTGATTTGTGACATTTTGTTTGTAGATTCTAAATATATATTTTTCAAAATTTTTGGAATCAGATTGTACTTATTTTTCCATCCCCTTTGAAAACTAGTTTGTTAACACCATTTTTAAGGGGTGATGCTCACCATATACAACATAACTTTTTTTCCATGAAGGATAAAATTCTAATTTTTTTGAATTTAGATTTGTAACTATGATATCTAGTGCTTTCATTTGGTTTCATAGTGTCTTATTAAATATTTTTCCTTAATCAAGTTTCAAAGTCAAACCAATTACAATTCAAACATAGGAAAACTGTACACAACATAACTTTTTTTGTATGTGTCAAAATTCTTTTTTTTTTATGGGATCAAGGACTTCAATATCTAGTGCACTAATATTTTTCAATTTTTTTTTATAATCTGCTATTTTTCCACGTGCAAAACATAGAGCTTGATTTTTGGTGAAAAACCTACATTCACAAGAAATAAAATATAAATATAATAATAAAATTAAATTTATTTAAAATTATACTTTTTGGGAAGCTTATAATAAGGACTACATAAGAAAAAAAATTTTAAATGAATTCATTTGATCTCCCAAAAGGTAAATAGTGGTTTTTTATCAACATTTTGATTGGTAGTTTGATCAAACCCTCTTCAATTGGAATCCTTTAAATGAAACTTTTCAAAGCTTAAATCATTATATTTTCTAAAAATATGTGATTTTAGCAAAAATCAGGATCTCCCAAAAATTGTAAACCAGTATTGTGGGATCACCCTAATGGATATGTGCTTGGTTTTGGAATTCATAACAAGATTCTTTGAGATATTTATTACACTAGTATTATCACAAAAAATAGTAACTATCCCATCAAAATTCACCTAAATATCTTGTAGTATTTGTTTCATCCACAAAACCCGAGTACAAGATACAATAATAATATGTTCAATTTTAGTAGTGGATAAAGAAACTGACTCTTGTTTCTTACTTAACCATGCTCCTAATATATCTCCTAGAAATAATGCATTACCACTAGTGCTCTTTCTATCATCCACACAACCAACCCAATTTTTATGAATGTATGCAGTTAAAGTAAAGTCATCACCAACATGATACCATAGACCATAGTCTAATGAAATCTTCAAGTATCTAAAAAATCCTCTTCACAGCTTTGACATGTGTTTCCTTAGGAGTAACTTGAAATCTAGCAACCATGTAAACAACTTGCATGGTATCAAGCCTTGTTGTAGTGAGATATAAAAGACTTCCAATCATGGATCTGTATAATGATTGATCTATTGAATCATACACATCATTTTTGCTAAGCTTACATCTAGTGACCATAGGTGTGCTAACTAGCTTGCAATATTCAATCTTATATTCCTTTAGAATTTCCTTCACATACTTAGTTTGAGAAATGAAAATCCTTGTATCTAACAAATTTACTTGTAAATCAAGGAAAAATATTAATTCTCCTAGCATGGACATCTCAATCTCTTTTTGCATTTTAATAGCAAAAAAATTGCACATCTCATCATAGTTGCAACAAAAAATAATATCATCAACATAAACAAAACAACCAATATATGTTCACCTTCACATTTGAAATATAAATTACTATCAACAATACCTCTATTATACCCTTTCTATTGGAGATATTTGTCCAACCTAGAATACCAAGCCCTAGGGGCTTGTTTTAAAAAATACAAAGCCTTTTTCAATTTGTATGCATAATATTTTTTTTTTTTTTGTCACAACAAACCCTTCAGGTTGCTCAATATAAACTTCCTCATCTAGTTAACCATTAAGAAATGAAAATTTTACATTCATATGGTATACTTTTTATTTTATTTTATAAATTGGATATGCAAGAAACATTCTAATAGCTTTAATTATAGCTACAGGCATAAATGTCTCATCAAAATCTATACCCTCAACTTGAGCATAACCCTTGTAGACTAATATATATTTGTTTCTTGTTATCCTTCCATATTCATTTAGTTTATTCTTGAATACCCATTTTGAGTCTATGACATTCTTATAAGTAGGCCTAGGAATAAGTTCCCAAGTTTGATTTTTCTCTATTTGACTTCTTTCATAGCTTTAATCCAATTTTCACCCTTACTAGCTTCATAAGATTTAGTTTCTATTTTAGAGAGTAAATAATAGTTTACCTATTCTTGTTGCACACTATTTTTTCTTTTTATGACACCATCAACTCTGTTTTCAAGAATTTTCTTCTCAGAATGATCTCTTTTGACAAATTTGGGTGGAGCTTTTGGAGTAGTGCTAGGTTCTCTTCTTATTCATCAACATCACTCTCTTCTTATGACTCTTCTTTTGCAAATTCTTCTTTTTCTTCATAAGAAGGGACTTTTTAATACATGTCATCTTTGTGTAACAAGTAAGAGTAATCCTTATCCAATCTAACATCCACACTTTCAACTATCTTCTGTAACCTTTTATTGTAGCACTTATAAGCTTTGCTTGCCATTGAATAACTCCAAAATATTCCTTCATCAGATCTTGTCTCATATTTACTAAAAGTGTTTTCATCCCTTTTTTTAGAAAAAATCTCCTTCCAAATATTCTAAAATACTTCACAAATGTAGGTCCGCCTTTCCATAATTCTTATGGAGTCTTATCATGATTTACTCTTAATTGTGCTTTGTTAAGAATGAAAACAATAGTATGAACTGCTTCTTTCTAGTATATATTAGGTAATTTGGCTTCATTCACCCTTGTTATAGTCATTTCTTGAACAATTTTGTTCTTTCTCTCAACAACTCCATTTTTTTGAGATGTTCTAGTTGCAGAGAAATGTCTTCTAATTCCATATTTTTGACAATAATTATCAAATTCATTAGAAGTGAATTCTCTACCTCTTTTGGAACTTAAACATTTAATCCTTGAATCAATCTCATTTTGAACCATAGATCTAAATTTTTTGAATCTTTCTAAAGCTTGAGATTTATCTTTAAGAAAAGTTACCCATGCCATTCTTGAATAATCATCTATCAACAACATGAAATACCTTTCTCCATTGATACATTTGGCTCTTGTTGGTCCACACAAATATATATGTATCAACTCCAAAGGTTTAGAAGTTGAATATTCTTTTTTCTTGAATTTGATCCTTGTTTGCTTCCTTTCAAGTAATTCTTTACAAAATGTACTTGTGTGTTTTCCAATATTGGGCATATGCATGTTTGCATTCTTCTTGTTGACTTTCTCAAGATGGTCAAAATTAACATGACCCATCTTTTGTTCCATAACCAAATTTAATTAGTTTTCCCTAATAGACATCTTACACCTTTCATCTCATTCAAATGGTATAAATTACTACTTGTTTTTCTTGCTTCAAAACAAATTCTTCCAAAACTAGCATTCCTTATCTCACATCCACTAGAATGAAATAACAAATTATATCCTTTGTTACACATTTGACTAACGCTGAGAAAGTTATGTTTGAGTCCTTCAACATAGAACACATATTGGGCATTAGTTTACCATCTATGCTTAATGTACCTTTTCCAATTATCTTAGCAGTGGTATTATCACTAAACTTAACTATGCCACCATTCCATTTCTCCAAACTGGTGAATTTTCTCTTATCTCTAGTCATATGACTAGAGAAACCATTGTCATTCACCCAAGGATTAACTTTTCCTTTGATATGAAAGGTTGTTTGAACTATCATTGAATTTTCATTCTTCATCTCAATCTTTTTTTCTCTCCAATGTCTTTTTGGATTTTTCTACTTTTCCTCAAAGCTATGTGCAAATTCCTTCTTCTGTGTAGGGGGTACAAATTATTTCTTTTGAATTGCATAAACATGAGCTGACATATTTTTACTTTGAGAAAAAAAATTCTTTTTTTGTATGTCTACAGGGATTTGTAAACACACTTCTAAATTTTTTAGAAATATGGCCAATAATTGTTATAGTTATAACATACATCATTTAGACCAACTAAAGTTGTAAAAGGATTCTTGTTTCCAAAATTATTTCTATCATTTCTAAAAGGTCTAATCTTGCAATAAATAGCTTTATGTCCATACCGATTACATGAAAAACAATAACCATGAAAAACATTATTAAACCTATTTTGTCTTGCATGTTGGCCTTTGAATCTCCTCTTTAGATTGTGCACTTTGATAAATACATCATCCATTTTTTGTGATCTTTAGTCTTCTTATTCTTTATGAACTCTTTAGACTTCTTGGAAGTGGCTGAATCTTTTTTAGAGACAACATCCTTGAAATTCTTGTCTCCCTCATATAATAAACCAACAAACTTGTTGAAAATAGATCTTTTACTACCAATAATTTCATCAAGGAATTCAAATTTTTTTCCAAGCTTGATACTTATATTTAACTATAGATTTATCTTCTCTAATTCCATCCTTAAAGAGACAAATTTAGCCTCTAGTTTATTGCATTCTTCTAGTTTGTTCTTCAAATCCAAACTAGTTATCTCTACAATTCTCTTTGATTCTTCTAACTGTAACTTTAGGTCAATGACAACTTTCACATATTCTTTGATCCTTAACTTGTACATCTCATTTTGTTTTCCTTCATCTCTCAAGTCTTCTAAATATAAGACTAGTACGCCTTCCAAATCTACCTCACCTTCTTCTTCCTCTTCAAAATCTTTACATTCTTTAGCTTCTTCAACCATAAATGTAATTTCACCTACATCACTTGTAGAAGAGCTATCATATGAAGAAATAATTTCTTTATCTACATAAAGAATCTTCTTCTTTTTACCATAGTTTCTCTTTTTTTATATTTGGAAACTTCTTGAATCCTGGAAATATCTCCCTTCTCATTTTCATTTAAAGGATATTTGAGGCATAATGACCTATTTTACCTTAGTTAAAACATTTGAAAGGAAGCTTACCTCTATATTTTCTAGTTCCCTTCTTAAATATTCTAACAAAATTTTCTTCTACTTCATTTGAACTAGTATTAGGTTTTGAATAATATTCAATATTCTTAATTTTGGAAGTCTTGAATGTTGCTTCACTCTTTGTTGAGCCCACACTTTTATTTCTCATTTCATATGAATTTAGAGACCCAAATGTTGGTAACATGAGCATGATGATGTATGGTATTGTAATTGATGAAAACCCATTTTAGAAGTGATGGTATATCAGTATGTAAATAGTTTGAATCAGACCAAGTGTTTTTGGGAAATTGACTAAGTCCCAAAATGAAATAGTGATGTAACATAGCATCAATTTTGTGATCCACATTGCTCCACACTGCAATATCTTGTCATGTAATTTTGAGGTGATAATGGTACATGTTGAAGTTTTCTATATCTAAAGTTTAAAGGTTTCATTTCTTCCACAATAGAAGATATTGATGATAGAGTATCAAACTGAGTAGAGACATAATTATAATTATAGAGTTCATGTTGGAATGATTCACATTCCATCACAAATGATCGTTGTACTTTGTGGATTTCAAGAAGTGATTGAAGATGCTAAATGAGTGTGCACTCTAAGTTTTAGGTGGTTTGGTGGTCCATGTGTCAAGTTGTGAATGAAAAGTTGGTTCATTCAGTTGTTGCTTCACCAATTTTGTTGTGCAGTGCCAACGTAAGGGTTTTGGGGTCATGCAATATTAAGTTGAGTACAAAAAAAATTCATAGAAGTGATTTTAGGTCATGTTGACCTATTTTGGTAAAGAACACATTTTGTTGTCTTTTGCAAAACATGTATGATGGAGTTTTGAGCTGATAGGTTATGTTGTCATAGGTTTCATCTAATTAGGCCAACCTAATTGATGATATGATTGTTTATGGAATATACACATATATATAAAAGATCAATTCAATGCATGTGATACATATGAGAGGATGAAATGATGTAGATGATGATGAGCAAGAGTGTGAAGTGTGAAATGTGATAGTGGTGAAGAATGAAGTGTGTAAATCTAGTTTATTGAGATTAACTAGAACTGTTTCTTCAACATATTGCATATGCATTGTTAGCAATTTAAAATTTGGTAGTGATCCACTCTTTTCTATATCTTTTGTAATTTTGGAAGAAGCCATCTTCCTTGGGTAATGATCCCTCTTATTTTCTGGATAGTGAGTCCTTTGTGTAGTGAGCCCTTTTGGAAGTGACCCTCTTGTAATGTATTGCAACCAATTATGATGTATTGTGAGTGAATCCTCACTGTGGATTTTCCCTTCCAAGGATTTTTTTATGTAAATATAGTGTTCTTATGTTTTTTTTTGTGGTGCATGCTTCAATTTTTTATTTCCATTTTTGAAAGTTTAATGAGATGATTTGAATGCACTTTTAAGTTAATTAATTTTAGGGAATATTGATTGACCCCCCTCTTAGTATTTTGGGTGTTCAAAAATTGGTATCAGAGCAAGGTTCCTTCAATTGGATTAACTGTTGAGGTAGATCTTGGAGTTTGAACATATGGCAACTAGGAAGTATCCTATCCCTCTGAAAGAAATTATAATGGAAGGGTTTATTGAAGAAGACTGTGAAGTTGATATGGAAGGAGAACTCAAATCTGTTCTTGATGACTTGGATAAAGAAGAATGTGATAATAGAGATTTGAAAGAAAATATTAACGAAGTATATGATTGTATTAAGAAGTTGAGGAATCAAGTCAAGAAAGTTAAAGATCAAATTAAAGAAATAAATTAGCAATTTAAGCAATCAAATGAGACAATCACTATTTGAAAGTTTAAGTTGAAGAAGGAAAAAGAGTTGAAGAATTTCTGAATGCCAAGTTGAAAGATAAGTATGTAGAAATCTCAAAACTTGAAGAAGAGATTATGTCTCTCAGGAAAGATTAGAAGAAAGAAAAGAGTCAAGAGGATAAATTCAAGAAGAGCTTCACCTTTCTTGATGATATTCTTGCTAGTAAAAAACCTTCAAAGGAAAAATAAGGATTAGGGTTTAAAAAAGGAGAAAGATCAAAGGAAAATCAGACTCCAAAGAATGCTGGAAAGGAGAACAATGAACAAAGGAAGATTGGAGATAAGAAGAGCAATATCAAACATATCTAGAACTAGAAGAAATATTTCAAGAAACCTCCTATTAGACAACTAGCTATACAAAGGTATCCATATTTTAATGGATTATGTTATTCTTGTAATAAGTTTGAACATAGATCTATAGAATGTAGAAGGATGAATAAGAATTTTCAATCATTTTCTAGTCAATGCTATGCATGAAATAAATTTGGTCATAAGGCTAGTGAATGTAAAAGATAAATAATGAATGGTTACAATAATGGTATGATGCCTCAATCATTCCTCGATTACTATTACACATGCAATGGATTTGGGCATAAGGATTTTGAATAAGATCTAAAATGGAAAGAAGTAAGTTTTCTCCACAACAAGGTGTCATATTCTATAAATACAATAAAATATAACACATAGCTAAGTTTTGTAGAGGAGAGAATGTGAAACCTTCCACTCCACAAAAGAAGATTGATCTTGTTGAGGTAAAGAAGGAGCTGAAAACAATTTAGAAGAAAAAGGAAGAGAATGATGTGAAGAATAAGTATGTGCCCAATTCTAGTGCAGATGCTTCCTTCAGAAACTAGATAGAAAGCATTGGATTAAGGGGAGTTTTAATAGAAAAATTTCTAAACCCCCTACCAAAGATGCGATGCTGATGTCTTCAGCATATTGGTGAATGTATAAGTTGGTTTGGTTGATTCATTGGTGAAATATCAAGTGATAAATTTTCTTAATGCAAAGATTTGTGAAATATTTGGAAGTGCTTGTGATGATACAAAGAGGGCTTACAACTTTTGACCTAACTTTAAAAAAAAATTAATACATACTTTAGGTCACAAAAAGTTTTATATTTCATTTTTCACATTGTAAAAGGAATTTTTGTTTGAGAATTTAAAGAGAAGAGTACTGCAAATGAGAGATGAAACAATTCTAAAGTGTTAAATGAAACCCTATTGGTGAATTTCACAAGGTATTTATAATTTCTTGCTAATCCTAGCTCAAGAAAAGTTCAAAATGTTTACTCCACAAGTTGTTGATATGCTTGAGAGGACAAGACCTAAATTTAAGAAGCATCCATACAAATAAATGGTAATGGATAAAGAAGGGGTGTTCTCTAGGGTTCCTTCAAATGTGCTACACATAGAAGAGGTGTGAATTTACATTCATTTGAAGTTGGATGAATATGACCACTTGAAAATTGAGGAGTTTGGGGAAAAGGTGCTAACTAGATATGATTTCAAGTTGAAACTAGAGTAGCTAGCCTAATGGAGAAAAATTTGGATGTATGGACAAATTTTCCTAATTTTTGTATTGAAGATGAGGGGTGAAGTATGTTATGAGAAAAATTCATGATAAATTCATGTGGTTGGACATGTTGCATATGATAACCAAAGAGGAAATTAGGGTTGTTACTAGTTTGAGCTTTACAAGACCTATCCTGAAATTGAAGGTGGTAAAGAATGAAGTGGTGATTAAGCTTACTAGAACCAAGTTTGAAAAGCGAGTCTTAACAATGAATGACATTGAAGATTCGATAGTCAAATATGCTTCAATGATGATCAATTACAAGATATTTTTCAAAATTAGAGATAATTTTGTCTCTACCACCACAATACACATGGCCTATCTTATTGTGAAATAAGGAAAATATTTTGATCTCTATGAGATTTTGAGATTACAATTGTTGGAAAATCTACAAAAGATGAAGAAGTCAAGGTATCCTTTTTGGTATGGTACTCTTATCATTTGCTTAATGTTTTAATTTCTCAATGAGTTTCCCAAAGTGAAGAATGTTGTATGGAAAGAGAATATTCCTGTAGTTGTACAAATTGGAGATAATTTGAGGAGATTTCTTGGTAAAGAGTTGTGATTCAATATTGTGGGGATTATTTAAACCTTTTAAAACTTGGATGCAAGAAAGAGAAAGGATTCCAAGTAAAGTTGTGGTTAGAAAAACTTACTACTATATGGAAGTACTTGAACCAAAACTATATGAAAGTAGTTGAACCTAAAACTATTTGAGTTTTAGAGCTTCCTTATGAGGTAGTCGAGTCTAAATGCATTGGTATTGTAGAGATTGTATTGAGAAAACCTAGAGATACAATTGTTGAAAGGTTTGGTACTTATGCAAAAAAATAAAGTAAAGAAAATTTGGAAAAGGACATTGAAGAAAAAATTAAAAAGATGAAGGCTAATTTGGAAAGGAAGTTTGGTGCCCCTATGGACCCTATAGAGAAATACAAATATATATTTGTTCCTTCGTAGACTCCACTGAGATCAAGAAGTTCAAGTAGGACCCTAGTCTCCACACCTACTATCAAAAATCCTTTTGAAACAAAGCCTACAAGTGGTTCTAAGAAGAAAAAAATCTAGGCTCCCTAAACAAAAAAGGCTCCAAAGAGAACAAAGAAAGAAAAAGAAATAATGGATAAGTATGTCAATCTAGAAGAAGAAGAAGAAGAGGAATATGAAGAACATCAACTGGTCCAAAAAAAGAAATCAAAATTCTCCTAGGAAGAGATTGGTACAGAAAAGGGAAAGAATAGAGAGGAGACCCCTCTGATCTATTAGCACAGTCCCATAAATTTTGATGAATTATTCAATGCTATAACAGAGTTTGGACTTCTGAAGGACATGGTTGCAATGTATCTAGAAGTCGATAATGTAGATAAAGGAAAAAATTGAAGAGGCCATTGTCAAATACATGGTGATATTTAATGTTGTCCTAAGTGAGATGGAGGATCTATTTCCAGATGATCTAAAAGGTGTATTGAGTGCAAGAAGAACCGAGACAATTGAAAAAAATGTGAAGATGATTTTTTTTTCCTTGGAGAAGATTGGTTCCTCATTATCTCACAAGGAAAGAGCTAAGTTGCCTCAGTTGTGTGCTCAAAAATTTAGGACAAAAAAGAGAGTAAATGTTCTTATGGGAAAGGACAAGGATGATATAGAAAAACTAAGGAAAGAAACACTACAAATAGTTGAAAATATTCTTAAAGAGTTGGGAGACTCTTGGGGTAATGAAGATCAACTATAGAAAAATACATCCCTCCTAGAAAGAAATGAGCCAGTCAAAAAGTAACATGAGCATATGCAAGAAGAAATGTTAATAGAAACACTCCTTCGGATGTGGAGATAACTACTTTAAGAAGAACAAGGAGTTCCAAAGAATACTAAAGCTCAAAAGGAACAAATTTTCCCTCCTTTGAAAGTTGAGAAGATTGTAGAAGAGTGATTTGGAAGTTGAGAGAAGGAGAAGAGTGATACAAAAGAAGTTCAAAAAGTACAAAAATAATGTGTTAATCCTTTGAACCCTCTAGAGGTTCATTGAAAGATCTTCTAGACATGCAATTACAGTTCCAAATAGTGGTGCATGCACAATTGCTACAAATCCCCATGCAACAAGATCAAGTGGACGTAGAAAAGATTTCCCTTCTACATAAGTTACAACTTGGTGATGTATTTCATGCCTCTGCAAGAAAGGAGATTCTTAAAACTCACCAGAAGAGTACAAAGTTAGTTGATGAAGTGGTTGAGGTTTTGGAAGAAGGCCTTCTCGAAGTATCCATTGATACTTGTTTGTCAAATATTCAATAGTTGAAGTTGTTGTTAGACTCTTTTAAGGAGTACTCTATAGGATTGGAAGATAAGACTGAGAAGGAATTAGTAAGGAAGTTGAATGATAAGAGGCTAGCTGACACCTCAAAAAAATGTGCAAAAAGAGAAAATCTTAATGCATTATAGTTAGCTCCAAGATATGCTAAGTGTAAGTCTTACATCTTTAACTAAATTTTTGGCCAATGCGGAAAAGGTTATGCAAAAGACAACAGTGCCTAGTTCTCCAGAAGAAGGAGAAGACCTCCATGTAAAGTTTGAGAACTAGAGCTACATTCCTTCCTTTTCCAAGAAGGACTGGGAGGCACACTTGCAAATTAAAAGCATCATATTAGGGTATATTATCCTCAAACAGTTAAGGTGCACATTTTTGATCTGTATAGTCATTTTTTTGACATACAGTACATATGTAGAGTCAGTAGATAGTGTCAAGTAGTATAGTTTTTTTATTTTTGGAGATGGGTAACATAGATAAGGGGATTTATTCTCATGTAAATATATCAACAAGGGATAGTGAAGTAGAGAAGTGAAGTAGAGTTACTACCCTTTATCCTAGATGCCAAAGGGGGAGTAAAGTAGACAAGTGTGTTGCAATCAATGATAAAGGGGAAGATTATTGGCAACATGAACATGATGATGTATGGATTTTTCATTGTTGGAAACCCATTGTAGAAGTGATGGTATAATAATATGTATATAGTCCAAAGAAAACCAAGTGTTTTTGGGAAATTGACTAAGTCCCAAAATAAGATAGTGATGTAATAGAGCATCACTTTTGTGGTTTGCATTGCTCTACACTGTAATATACTATTATGAAATTTTGAGGTGATGATGGTACATGTTGAAGGTGTCACTACCAAATTTGACACCATTTTCCAATAGACGTTTGTCGATGGTTCAACAAATCTTTGTTGGCATAGCGATGAAATGACGAAAACATTTTTGTTGCTATTTTTTCATCACAAGTACGACGACAAATTAAACATCAAAATAATGACGTATATTCATCGGTCGTCGGCATCATAAAATGGCTCAGATGTTCGTCAAAATATGGATGAAATTGGCGTCGAAAGAACACCGGAAGTTTGTTGCTAGTTTGACAAGATGGGAAAGTATTTACAATGAAGCATTCATCATAGCTAAGCAACTTTGTCTAACCTTTTATGTGGTTCGTTAGTGACATTCATTGAAATTGCGACTGAAAGGGCAAGGAGTTACAACAAAGCCTTTGTTGCAGCTAAGCAACTTCATCAGACCTTTTCTGTGATTCGTCAATGGACTTCGTCGCAATTACGATGAAATGGACAAGGAGTTATGACAAATCCTTCGTCGTAGCTATAGAAACTTCGTCAAAACTTTTTCGGTGATTCATCGGTTGTGTTCATCAAAATTTTGATGAAAAAATGCAATTTAAAAAAAATTATTCATCATTTTCCATGTTTATTAGACACCCATTGAGACGTCATGTAGTTTTGCCGACACCTTGAGTCTCTTCAACAGTCAATATTACATATCGCTTTGGTGTCACATAGTCTCATTGATGTTCCGAGTCTTATTGATAGCTAATAGATCATATGTCACTATGGTGTCATGAAGTCATACCGACATTCTGAGTCACCCTGAGAATTATTCCTTCTGTCTTAAGTGTATCACTACAATTCTCACCAATGATAACTTATCACTGTGACTTTGGGGGTTGCTAGGACTTTCCTTTGACTACTTAATAGCTTACAATGAAACTTGAGCTTGAAATTATAAAACCAAATATCATGCCAATTAATTTTACCATTGCTATTCCAAACCTTCAGCTTATGGCAGAATAAGTACCAAATTTCCTGAGCATAAAAACATTCAAAAAGAATATGTTTGATAGTTTCCCTAGTCCTGCAAATACTACAAATTTCAACACTTTCATGGTTAGATTTATAGGGATCTATCTTTTTCATGAATGCAGAGGTAGGTAAAGGAGAAATAATTATAATTGTAACACTATTCATAGTCTAGTAAATTATGTTTGTAATTTGTGTTCAATGGACCTCAATTTTATCATTATACTTCCCATCTAATACCATATTTTAATCCAGGGTTCAACTATCTCATATCTAAAGAACCACCTTCAATTAACCATTTAAAGTACTATAAAATAAGGTAAGACTTTTACTTGAGAAAGATTGGGTACACTTGTAGGATTAAAGTTCTCGCAATCATTAGGATTTATTGGCACATAGACACAACCTACAACATATGAAGTAATGGATGAGTACAAGTTAGTCAAATGGCCCTTAATATGTGAGTGGTTTGCAAATTGATTGGTAGAAAATAAGGTTACAAACAAATCTACATGAAAAATTATGAGGACAATCTACTGTAATCATCAAAATAGATGAAAAGTGCAAAGGAAAGAGCTGAGCTACATCTCTAGAGCCTAAAAAAAACACATGCAAGAAACATAAAAAAAAAGAAAAAACCAATTTTTGGATGAATACAAAATGGTGCCTTCAGCAAGTAATTCATATGCTTTCACACCTGACACAGGACATTAAGAATATTTTGGTCTTCCTTTGTGAAATTAACTACTTACAAAATAAACCCAAAAAATAATATTATATACCTCCATGTCTAGCCGAGGGTAGGTATAAGAGAAAATAATTTCTTCAATGCAATGTCAAAAAATATCAATGTGTGTGTAGGTTTGTATTACTCAAAATATCATTTCATTGCCTAAGGAAAAATACCAAAGTGATGTTTTAAGTTTCAATCTTCACATAGGCTCCCTTATTGCTACACATGCATATACAAGCATTATTCAAGCTCTAAACTATTCAAATATTAAGGATTTAATTAGCTTTAAGATGGAAAGTAGTTGTTTAGACATAATCCATCATCTTTTACATATCTTTATTCACTCCTAGTGCTTTAGATAAATTTGTGTAAATGAGACAGAAATGTGAATCTTTTATGACAAAGAAAATTCTTAAAAGGAGGGGGGAGAGAGAAAAGGGTAGGGGGCAAGAGAATGCTTGAATGCATAGAAAAGTATAACATTTTGATCATTATAACAATAAAACGAATCTTAAGTTTGAAGCATTAATATCATTTACAACATTTATGATCAAGAAATGAATGTAAGTAGAGAAAATTTTGCTTACTTGTAGATGGTACAAAATTTCATGGTTAAGTCGAAGCCTCCCATCAACAACAAGATCCAAATATCCGTGTATCTATCTCAATTGAGCCTATAAACCCTTCAGAGCTGTCAATTTTTCCACTAACCTGTTATGCACAAAAGTAAAATTTTAGAGTTATGTCACCACTAAAAATAGAAGAAACAGAGCTTTGAAACCAAATCCACACACAACACAATGTGGTATTCATACAAAGCCATACAAACAAACTAAACTCAGAACATTGGAATGGAAACAACTTAAAATTATGATGCAGAGCATGGATTCAGGGTATAAAGAATCATTTTTTTGCCACCATAGTGAAAAGTTAGCACTTTCTTTCATCTTTGCATATTGGTTTGATGCTTCAAGCGATGCATTTCTTATATTGAAAAGTGCATTACCTTATTGAGCTTCTCTTTGTTTTGAGAATAGTTTAATATTCTCTGCCAAGGGCCAACCGCGTGATGGTGGAAGCTCATTTGGCCCCCTCCCACCCCCTCACATCACTCTCAATTCCCCATACCCAATCATATAACATTAATCATTCATTCATCCATTAATAACATATAACATTCATTCATTCATCCATTAATAACATATAACATTCATTCATCCATTAATAACATATAACATTCATTCATTAACAAATAACATTCATTAATTAACATATTCATATTCATTCATTAACATATAATATTCATTCTTTCAGTTTTTACATATTATCAAAAATATGATTGTCATGGTATGATTACAATCACTTTTTTTTTTGTTTCTTTTTTAAAGCTACATAAAGCTGAAGTGGAGTATCATTTTCTAAATCAATATCTATCCCCCCTTTAGTTGTTCTTCCCTTTGCTCATGATCTTAATGTACGCCTAGTCGTCTGCTCATGACGTGGATGCCACCTCAAGGGGGGGTCTATTGCAATAAGAAAGAAATGTTAAATTGATATGTTTTATTATTATTGTTACAAGTATTTCATTAATTAAAAGAACATTAGAGTGGTTCTCTTTCCTTGATGGGTCCACATCATGTTCCTGAACTTTTTTTATAGACTCATGCTCAACATGCTGAACACCCTCTAAATCCTGATCTGCAGTTGAAACATGAAAGCTTACATTAATTAATACACCAATTGAAATTAAATATGTTTAAGAGAACATGAGAGTGGTCATCTTTACCTGATGGGCCCACATCATGTTACTGATCTTCTCTAGCCTGATCATGCTCAACATGTTGATGATGCTCTACATGCTCTAAAGTTGAGACATGAAAGGTTACATTAATTAATACACCAATTGCAATTAAATATGTTTAAAATAACTTTAGAGTGGTCCTCTTTACCTGATGGGGCCACATCATGTTCCTGATCTTCTCTAACTTGATCATGCTCAACATGTTGCTCATGCTCTACATGCTCTAAAGTACTGGGATGCACACCATGACCTTCATCTACAGGTTGTGCTCCACCCTCACCAGACTACATTCCAATGTCATGTGTAGTATTATTATTGCTTGAATGTTTAAAACAAATAGTCATGTAATTACTTTATGGTGGAAATTAATATTGAATAGATTGCACAAGTATTGAATTTTAAACAAAATTTATTGAGTTTATTTACTTGCATGTTAGATGTAGTGGAAGGTTGTGTTTGCCTATTCAAGAATCTTAGGCATTCAACCATGACTCCATAGCCTTGCTAGAAGGAAATCTTTAGGTCATCTTCTGTGGGAACTCTATTGAATTCAGAGCCCTACATTTTTGCATAAGATCATGAATTTTGTTTCTATGGTGTGATAAAACCAAAATTATTTTCAATTTATTATTTGGATGCTATATTTCATTATTGATACTTACAATTCGTGCGACTAATTTCATATAACCACTAGAGCCAATTTTGTGTTGCCTATGTTTTCCTAATCTTTCCTTTATTGCCTTCGATGTGTCCGACAGCCTATGAAAAGTTTGAAATACATTAGATTATGTAAAAAGAAAGAGTAATTAGTATATAATTACATTGTTGATAGTATCACATACCTTCCTTGGCCCGGTGGTGTCTTTCTTTTTTTTATTTTCAGCCTTCTCCTTTCCATCTGACACCAGGTCCTTCCACTCCCTCTCTGGAATCATGGGGGGACTCTTGTACTTTTTGTTCTTCTCTAAATATGACCTATATTGGTCCCTCACATACTTTAGATAGGTACCAGCTTTCTAAAGGACCTTGGTTCGGTTGAATGTTTTATCACCGAACAACACAACTAAATAGTTAATGAGCTCATCTTTTAAATCTTGATTTTGGGCATTCCACCTTGTATGTATGGTGGGCCCGAAGAGCTCCAATGTAATATCACTTAGATGTTTATAAAAAACATCATTTCCTACAAAATGATCATGGGATCAATAGTCTAAAAAGAGCGATCAATAAGTAAATTTCAATTGGATTATATATAATAATAATTAAAACATTTTAAAGTACCCGGGACCCTCTCTATCTTTATGGGAACGAAATCCTCGGTCACCACAAGTGTGACCAACAATGTTCCCATACTACTAATATAGGAAAATCTAGGAAATGATGTTAAAACATCACCAGTACTAGTGGCCTCTGCATCCCCAGGTACATGTCTTGACACATGTTCTGGAATGTGTTCGCTGCTAGAGGGTGCATGAAGGGATGCTGTATGGTATGTGTTGCTGAAATTTTAGATGACAATATAGGCATGTATGATGGGGTTAGATGATGTGGTATATGTGTAGGAAGATCAAGATGGACACTTGTACCAACCCCTACTCCTTAGGAAACACTTGCAGTACCCTGATAATGGTTAGGAGCATCATGAGGAGGCAAATAACCCTATAAAAACAACACATATTTTAGTTGATGACATAAAAGAGTACAAAATATAAAACCATGAATGAACTTATGTTATAATTAAAGAACTCATGACAACTTACTTGCAAGTTTTGTAATCTCCCAGTCAATATTTCAACCCTCTCTTTTATCTCATCTATTTGAGGCACTATGAACATCAACTTAACCATTTCTTTATTGCATTTTTTGGGACCTTCTTTATCATATCGAGAGGGTTTGCTGAATAAGCGATGTCATCATCACAAAATATTGACTGCACCTCACTATGGATGCTCTCCTCTACTCTTGGTGCCTTTCCTCGATCAATCAACTGCAACAAGAATATTAAAGACATTATCAAAATTAACCCAATAAACTTATGAAAAAAAATAATAATAAAACATTTTGCTCATATCTAGTTTGTACAATTACAATGAGGTAAACCTATCGGGTAGAAGTGCTTGAAGATACATCACGATTTGTGCTTTGGGCTAGAGCCTTCTCCATATGATCAATGTCCCGCTATGACAAAAATTAAATATAAAAAAACATTACCGAAATGAAACCAATAGACTTACGAAAAAAAAACATAAGAATAAAATGGTATATTGGAGTCATTAATTGGAGGTTGGGTAAAATGGTACATAGTACGTACCACCCCCATAGTAACTGTGTTTGTGACTAAGCGATTCAAATTGTAATCGATTAGCAACTCTTCCCCTACAGTTATTGATTTTATTGCACATACAAATACATGGTTTTCCTTGCACGCCTCAAATATGCAATTGGGTTGCTTATTTGTTGACCCAGGTAGTGTACTATTTATAAACCTTGCAATATTCCCTAATGCTTTTAGCCTTCTGTCAATGTACATAGCCACTCCTTTATTTTGATCCTTATCTTTTAGTTGTATATAATTTGCTGACAATGCATACGTATGCATACTTCATGTATATCGAACTAGTTGCATCTAATATTTGTAACTGTAACAGGGTCCGACATACTCCATCAATTCAATAACTTTGTCGTAATAGACCTTTATGCCATCCATGCAACATAGGCCCAAACGAAGTAATGACGATGGTGCTATGCGATATATCCTCTCATTGACACAAAAATTAGTGTTTATTGGAGGAAGTTCCTTGGGTACCCATTGTTTCCATAGATTTTTATACCTTAAGGGCACCTCAATGTCGCCTATGCTCTCATCATCATAAGAACATGAACCCCCTTCAGAAAGAAAAAATTCCATGTGTTTATGGAATTTTCTTCTAATATTTGACCTCTAGTTGATCTCCCTCTTTTAGACATACTACATGTCTCACTTTCCTCTTCTCTTCTTGAATTTCCCTTGCTCGAGGAAGACAGATATAAAAAATACCTATTTGGTGGTACCTGCACTCATAAGGATGTTGGATGAAGTTCTTTCATGGTGATGTGATCCCAAGGTGACATTATGATTAATCTATCATTTCATCGGTAGAATTTCACAGATTATAAGGTAATCAAGTCTTGATAGATTGCAAACTATTGTTACTACCATCCAAACGTGTCCATCACAAATCAAATTTACTTAACGTTTTAACTCCCAAACTTTGTAACAAGTGTTAAATGTGACTATGGTCCACTAGTTACACAACCAAGGCCTCAAATGTATTCTCTAATTGTAATCAAAGGACTTTTTATCTTCATTCAAGTAAATAAACTTGAAGGGAAACACCACCAAGTGGTTAATTGGACACCTATACATGACTAAAAATAGCAGCAAATTTACATTTAACTTCCATATGTCTAAGTAGTTAACGGGGAGGGAGTGTGTACTAGGCCTAGTTAAGTCATCATAAGTTTATGCTTTGGCAATAATTTTTTTTTAAGTCATATTAAATCTTCCTATGTCTAATTGCTAGGAGATTTTTGGTATGTTTTAAGGTAGGATGATTGATGAAAGAGCCCAAAGACTAGCCTTTCTCCATGGTATCCAGTACACATAACGGTCTTCTCTTATCTGAGTTGGACACGATTTAAAGAGCTTAGCTAGGAATTATTCATTTAACCTAAGGTTTTCTCATAATTCCATCATTGGAAAAGTATGATCAAATTATTCTATTATGAAGAATTGATCTATGTGCCTCTAGTAATCACTATAAATGTTTGTAAGGATAAAATGACTAATTGCATCGGTAGGAGAGAATCAACTTTGAGTTCTTCAAAGATTATATTCCTCTATTCATAATTTTTTAAGGGTTGTGTGTGGAGGAGGTTATCACTACCAAGAAGGGAGGAGACCTTTCCTTGTATTCTTTTATAATTTTCATTATTCTTATTTATTTTACACCTACATTTACAAATACACATACATATGCATTTACTGTTTTCATTTATTTCTCATGTAGTTTTATAGTTTGATCGATTTCATATTATATGTGTTGAAGACTTTAGATTTTCAATTACATTAATTTATGGATATGTTGTATCTATAACACTACAAAACCATATGCTCTTTGCATTTACACTTGCATTTAGAAATACACATTTATATACATAGATATAGATTTCGGTAATGATATGTTGCATTTATTGTTCTAGGAGAGCATCTAGTAATTGCATTTCCATTTACATTTAAAAATACACATACATACATATATATATGTGTGTGTGTGTGTATCATTTATATTCAATGTTTAGAAACAACCCATTAGGTCTGCACATGGATAAAAATTCATAAAATCAGATCTCCCATACATGTTTTGTTGCAACCTAGGCTTGAACCTCTCATTTCACATGCTTTTCTTCACAAAAATATTGAGGACAACAACTATATCTTCTTTATTTCTCATCCTACACCCTATTCATGCATCTTACAATTACAACAATATCCATGGGGCCTCTTACACAAGCTACAGTAATCACAAAAAGTGTAAGAGACACTTTATAACATGTTTGGACTACAAAACCCTAAAAAATAGGGAAACTTAGATTATGTTTGTTGGTGAGATGTATGGACAAAATCATTAGCACTAGCTCATTCTTGAAGTCTTTTGAAAGAGAAGCGAATCAAGTGGTAGTTAAGTACAAACCTTATAGTGTCAAGGTGAATGAGGTGATCAATTTTGATTGGCCAACTGATGAAGAGTACTAGAAATGGGTAAATGTATATTTAACTGAGGAAGAGTTAAAAGGAGTAGGTTGTTAACGGTTTAAAAATCAATTGTTGCAGTTACAACAGATTCCATTTTTTTTGGTGACAGTCTAGGCACGAAATTCTTGAAGTTTGTTGTTGCTGCATCAACCATTCATAGTGAGCATGATGAACAAGAAGATTCTCTAGGGAGATTGCTGTTGTAACAAAATTTTGGAATATCACAAGGTGGTCCAATTTGCTAGTGACACATATACTTTCTGGCCTGATGCTTGTTTGCTCCTCCTTTTTCTGTAAGAAGGATTTCAAGGCTAGAAGTATGGGTTAGCAAGTTAGATATTTTTGGTCGAGTCTAGGTGAAGTTGCAGAGAAAATTGTAAAGTCTGATGGTTTTAGGGAAAATGCAATTTAGGTTTTGAGTCATTCTGTAGTAGGTTTTGAATTCATGGGGATTTGATGTTTTATGAAAATATTGGCATTTGAATTGATATGATTAATTCAAACTCATGTCTCTCCATTGTACAAGAATATCTGAATTTTAAATAAAATGATCAAGGGTTGTTTCGTTCATCTCACTGTTGTGGTGTGTATGATTATTGTTTTAGGTTTAATTCAAGGAATTAATTAAAATGCTTGAATGGGATTGTAGGTGGATATGTTCTGTATAAGCTATTTATTTTTTCTGTCTTATCTTAAATACCATTTTATGAGAATGGGGGTGCCAATGTATGAGAAGATCTTTGGAAACTAGGCATGAAAATTGAAGGTTAAAGAGAATAGGGGTGCCAAACTTATAGTACTCATTGCCCCTTGGTCGTCGATTTTCCCTAAGTGCCCTCAACCTCATCCTCGACGCTGGTATTGACTTTGTTTTAACTCCAAACTCTTCCTCGATGCTAGTATTGACCTTGTTTTCACTCCTCCAAACTCTTCCTCAGCGCTGATATTGACTTTGTTTTCACTCCTCCAAACTCTTCGTCAGTGCTGGTATTGACCTTGTTTTAACTCCAAACTCTTCCTCAATGCTAGCATTGACATTGTTTTCACTACTCCAAACTCTTCCTCAGCGCTGGCATTGACCTTTCACTTCTCCAATTTGATGAGCTACAACTTGGTTTCGTTAGCTTTTACAGTATGTTAATTAAGTTCAAAATTTTGGCACCATTTAGCTAGGTTTTATTATTCTACAATATAGTTAAGTATATATTAGCTATATTTTACATAATAAATGATATAATTATTCAACTTATTATAATTATATATTATATTCTTTAACAAAATTATTAAATACGTATAAAATTATTATAATTAATAATTAATAATAAGTATAATTTTATTTAATGCAAAATATAATTAATATAATATATATTTAATATAATAGTAATATATATTAATATGAGAGAGAGAAACTAAATTTTGATTGGTTGTTTCATGTCAACAATCCGGGGATGGCATGTGTCCTTGGGGAGTTATGCTCAAGGTAGCATGCCATTTGATTAAAGATATGATAATTCTCCTTTAAGACCTCTTCAATGTACCCATTGCACACTTAAGGAGACACATAAATATAGGGAAGAAAATATAGAGAGAGAGGGAGATAATGACAATCATACAAATAAAAAGGGAGACAAAGAGAGAGAGGGGTAGAGAGATAAGGATGAATAGATAGAGATATAGGGAGGGTGATTGATATATCTCTCCCTATCACTATCTATATCTCTATATCTCCCACTATCTATTTCACTCCCACCTCTTCCCCCCTCTATCTATTGAGCTATCTCTCCCTCTCCCCCCTTTCTCTCTCATTCACTCCATCTCTCCCTCCATCTCTCCTACTCTATATCTCTATTTCTATTTCTATTTTCATCTCCCTCTCACTTCTCTCTCTATCTCTTTCTATCTATATCCCTTTCTCTCCCTCCCCCTCTCTATCTCCCCCTCTCCATCTCTCACCATCTATCCCTCCCTATCCCCCCTATCCATCAACTCTCTATCTCCACCTCTCTTCCTTTCTCTTCCCATATATCTCCATCTCTCTTTCTCTTCCCATATATCTCTATATCTCTCTCTTTCTCTCCCCATATATTAACTAAGAGCCATGTAAGCATACAATAGTATATGTTGGTAAAACTATAATAGTGTTTTATTAAACTATAAGTAACACTTATCTTTCTAATGTCAAGCCTTCTTATAAAAATAGTGTTTTATTAAACTATAAGTAGATTATTGTCACCACTCTTCATTCAACATGAAATGCCAAATGTAGCAATTGTTTTGTTGCTTTTGTCAAGTTTCATTAACCAAGCTATTTACTGGGTTGAATAAAGTTGTGTTATGACCCTTCTTCTCTTTAAAATAATTAGACAATATTAGCAAGATTAGGAAGGGGAGAAAACTAAACTCCTTCAAAATAGGGGTAGTTGTGGGTTTGTTGGTTTTCTTTGTATACTATATACTTAGTTCCTCTAGGATAAATAAGTAACTTTAGATCATTTTCTTAGTTGTGTATCCTAACTAATATAGAGTAAGCTTTTTCATTTTAATTGACTACTACATAATAGTTTATGTGTTGAAAGAATTGTTTCCATTGTTTGTAGTTTTTACATTGGAATACAAATCATATTTAATTTCATGCCAATATACTTCTTTCATAAAGATATTTGTTTGAAATAAGTGCTTCATAACCCATCTAATCAAATCATAATTAACCTATCAAAAAGGCAATAGGAATTTTCTAAAGAAAAGAACACTTGACCAAATCATAAGTGTATGGCCTTCAAAGAAAGGAGTGATCCACCTTAGCAATAACAACTACCTGATTTAGACCTAGGTATGTGCAGGATCATGATGGGCCAAAAAGTGGAAACATGAAAAAAGTAGCATTTTGAACT